>JAPSES010000002.1:13244703-13263221 GCA_029822895.1 Maxillicosta whitleyi
TGTGTGTGTGTGTAATTTTATTTATTTATTTTTTTTAGATTATGCATCTTTGAGGGATTTATTTCATCTGCTCTTTCTTCTTCTCAGGCGATTTGTTCTTTATCAAGTCCAGTTGAATGGACGTGTTCACAGCACAGTAGCTCCAGCAGCAGAGAGGTTGGTTGTAAAAGATGCTTCATTTTTCTCCCCAGGACTAACTTCTCCATGCAGTGTGGGACAGGACTAATGACAGTCATGTTAATGATGTTGACACTCCCACCAGCGCCAGCCAGCGTACAGTAATGAGGGGAAGTAAATAGCAGGTAGCTGACAACGCTGCTGCTTCCGCTGCCACACAACTAATGATCCCTTTCACACCCCCTGAACATACTTTGTAAAGATGACAGCACACAGTTTAGGAGGGTAAATCCTGCCTTTCTTACACCTTCACTCTACCTGTCAGTAGAAAACACCTCTGTTGAAACACGATAGACCATCACATCTATATCTGTGTTGTCTATGGGATTCTTGAGATCCCAATGGAGAGAAAGAGTCTAACAAGTTATTTGCTGCCATGTGGAGGTCTGATCTTTCATTAGGGATTAACACTTCTTATCCTGCAAAGCCCAGTGGGTAGATCAGGACATTAACACCGCAGAGCTACAGATAATATTCCAACTGAACCACCTACAGTCAGGGAACATTCACACCTATGTTAGTGAAATATGCAGCCACCGCAATGCAACTTTTCAAACTCATTTACATTAAGAAAGAAATCCACCAACATGGAAGAATTAAAACATGTAATCTGATACCGTGAAGGAAACTGAGAGAAAAATGAGTGTGATAAGTCCTTTGGTTTACCTGCTGTGATTCTCTCATATGTGAAGGTATGTGCCTCTGTGACCCTGCACTGAACTCCAAAGAGAAAAAATTCATTCACCTCAGGAGCGTCTGTACAGCATGTGAAGATTGATGTGTGTGGCACAACACATGAGTAATGATGTCAACAGCCATCTCAGTAGTGGCAGCCATTATTATCATCTCTACCACGAAATGACACGAGGCCTAATCTGATCCCTAAACAAACTATCACGGCAAAACCTAAAGCACTCTGCCATGCTCTGGGCTCGTGTAAAATAATTTACATACTGAAATCAGTAGCTCTGTGAGATCTTAGCGCAGTGCTCCAGTATTAATGGCTCCCACAAACGAAAATGATCTCCATGTTACAGCAGCGTATCTCACATACAGGACATGGTAGATGTTCTGCCTAGCAGCATGTGATATCTCATGTGATGAGCATCAACCCCATTTGCCATTGGTCGTGCCTGAAGCCACAGAGCATAGTAAAACACATGAATCTACCCAACCAGCTGAGGTCCTGTAAGCCTCACTGTGACATTCACCATAAACAGACACCGTTTGTCATTGTGTAAAAACACAATGGGGCTTCATTTTTTTTTTTTTTTTTAGATGTATGTAGATAACATTTCATTCATTTAACACAATATGACCTAAAGCATTTCATCTTATTTGTCTCAGCTAACAGTTGCTGGTATAATAAATGCTTGTTACATATTTTCTTAATGTTTTAGCTCCGTGTTGTGAAATTAGCTAACAGCAAAACACACAGAGGCCGGATTTTGTTTATTTGGTTGGTTGGTGTGTGTTTGTTTGTGTGTAGCTCGGACAAACAGACAGACAGACTGGTGTAAAGGAGATGGGGGTGAATTTTCCATCAACACAGTGTCTGCGGAGGACTCTCTGACCCTCCTGTGAACTTTCAGGGGGGTTGCAGAGGCCATCGGAAGGGGCAGAGGTCAGAATTCATGCCCGTCATGAACAATGCAACGCTTTGCCCAGAACACAGAGAGAAGACACAGTCACAGTCACCACAGGCTGCTCCTATGGGCCATAATGCAATTACACAAAGTTTTTTCCATGTATTTTTTCTTAATCTATTTATGCATTACTCATTTTCTTTGCTGCAAAGAGAAACTAATTTACAGTATTTATAAAACAACCATACCATAATTCTCCCCGACTTATTTTATGAGGAGGGTTTCTTTAAGTATATTGATTTAAAACGTTTCACAGCCTGAATAAAAAAATTAAAAAAAAAAGGAGAAAATACAGATTTCAGAAATAGTCTTAGAGGCCAATATGTAAGGGATGTTGAATCTATTTTCTTCTCTTTGCTGTCAACGTGAACAAGGATATACATAACAGTAACAATAAAAATAAAGTAGAATAAATAAAGGTAATGAAACGGACAATTATGTTTGAAAAAGCAGAACATATGCATTAAGCAAAAAAAAAAAAAAGGATACTATTAGTCATAAAAGTAATTCAGAAACTTTTTCTGTAATATTCCAAAAAGTCAGACTCAACCATGTCAGCATATAGGTGTTCTCCGTCTTTTGCATTTTGAGCAAATGTTGCATCCTTGAAATTATCACAGCATCAATAAATCACTGCATGGTCATGTAAATGTTAAAGAGTGATCCAAACATAGTATGTGCTGGTGGTGGGTGGCAAATTGTGATGTCAGCATAGAGCTTTGCTGAGGGAGGAGTGCAGAAATGTCCATTTTGCCCTTGTGGTATCATGTGCACCTGCTTTGCAATAGTCAGCTCTGACTATGAGGGGTCCGAAGCGATAACAGGCAGAGGCGCATCAGGCTTGACGCCATGTCTTCAGCCGCACTGTTGGGTGGGCTGATGGTGAAGAGACAGAAGGACGCCAAAGGGATGCGCCTGTTGTGGAACGATAGGAGTGACTAGCTCAGCTTTGCATGGCCCAGTCATATGTCCCCCCCGTGTCCCCCCGAGGCCCAGGGAAATGCTGAGCAGCAGGAAACCAGCACACCAGAACAGAGGCCCAGCGGTGCACCCACTCCACAACAACACAACAACATATCCCACAATCGCAGCCGCAGTTGACGTATTTTCATGAACATCTGCACATACAAGCAGCTTTGGCTTTATGTTGAAACACTTACGCTGCTGCAGAACAAACACCAGAGTTTACAGCTTGTTCCCAACATTTCACCAAGATTCAACAATTCAGCTGTTTCACTTTGTCTGTAGATAAATCCATGCATTCGCCCAGCAATCTGTTAACCACCAATGTTTTTTTTCATTCTCTGTAGCATTTTAGAAAAGGGTACATTTAAGGCATTAGTTAATACAGTAATAAGCATTAACCAACAATTAATTACCAGTTAATGCTAATAGCTTCTCTGAAGTATTGTTACTGTAGCTGTGAAGACCATTGATAAACGATTGTTAGACACCTGCTGCAAGTGAATTTTTTACTAATACCAATGTTAATATTAATTAATGAAATATTGTATACCCTTATTGTGAAGTGTTACTATATTTATCCATATATTATGAGGACATTTACCTATCATTTTAATTTTTGTCTGCATTATTAATACTTTACTATTATTATTATTATTATTATTATCATTGCTGCTGCTGCTGCTGCTGCTACTACTACTAAGGGTGATGATAATACTACTACTACTACTACTACTACTACTACTACTACTACTACTACTACTACTACTACTAATAATAATAATAATAATAATAATAATAATAATAATAAAGCGTTTCTGTTCTTGGTTCATAACTTTTGAACTTTTCTGATTCCCTGTGAAGTATACATCAGCTCCACACTGAGCTCAGCAGTCTGACCGTTTGACACTCTCTGATCATGCAATCTGGTCTCATTCAGACCCCCACTGTGCACAGTGTGTTTGTGAATGTGTTCATGTTTATGATGCACAAGCATATTTATAATTAGGTGTGAGTCTGAGGGTGTGTTGTGGATGGAAGCCAACTGGCCACTCCGTCTTGCACTTCACCTCTTCACCTTTTTACGTGATCAGGCGCCACATCTGAGCTTCCTGCTGCCGGACTGACATCAAAACACAACAACACAACAACATTTCAGCAACAACAAAACATGTTTACATCTTGTCATGTTTAGAACCCCATGACTGCAGAGGTCTGGTGGAATGTTTTAAGTACTTGTAGACTAGCAGCAGAGTCTCAACAGGGGTTTGCTTTGTACGCCAGTCGGTGTTGATGAGATTGTGGAACGGCATCTGTTCCAATGGTTTGTTTTCCCCAGACTGTTATCTAATTTTGTAATATATGCCGTAATGCTGGCCATGTAAGACAAAAACAAAGGATGTGAGAGAAAGGCAACAGCTTGCAACTTATGGAAGTCAGCAGAGACATTCTCATGGATAAAATCCACATTTCATCCAGTTACAGCAGCACATCATTACTACAAAGCCCTGGTTTCTTCACTTTCTCTGTATCTCAGTACATTAGCTGCTTCTACAACCACACACTATTTTACAATATGTAATGTTAGTGTGAAAGCAGTTCAAATATTACACAAACATAGAGTTGATGACATAAATGAGTAATAATATGTTTAATGTAATGCTTATTTTTGTTTGTGTTACCGTGACTCAACCCTTTAACCACTGCTGTAATCCTTGACAATATTCACCTCTCAGACGGATGGGTGAAAAAATAGACGTCTAATTAAACTGTGTGTAATGAGGTGAATGACTGTTAGGTATGTAAATATCTGAGTAATTACAAGGGTAAAACTGATTTAGCAGGCTGTGTACCATCACACAGGTTCTAACATCCTCCAGATTATTAGCTGTGGTAGTGTATTGGTTTATTACGACCCTACAAATGAATTTTAGGGACCATTAGTTTCACAATTCTCAATAACAACAACATAGTTGCCCTTCTCTCATTGCAGATCACATAAAACAGTATTTATTTATTTATTTAACAACAACAACAACAATAATAATAAGTCTATGGACTTGTTTTTGCATTTCCCTTGTTATCTGTTTGCATTAGTTTTGTATATGTAGGCCCATGTAATGGCCCATGCTGCACTATTGGAGCAGACACACTTTCCTCATACTCTTGAAACCAAGGATCCACAGAGAGCTGATATAAGCGAAAATAGAAATGATGCAAAGAGAAACAGCTGCACTGAGCATGTGTATGCACTGGTACATTTTACACTGTAGGTGTATCATAATCACAGACAATATTGTTAATGTGCCAATACTCAAGATGTGTCCTTGTGTCTCTCACTTAGTTACAATGTTTATGTTGCTTTTTATTACCTTATTAACCCATAAGAACCCAGTATGACTTTTGTGTCAGTTCCCAAGTTAATTTTCTCTCTATTTAACCTTTCCTAAGAGATTAGTCACCATACATTATAATTGTATCCCCTGAATTCATTTGAATAAATAGTATATATATATATATATATGTGTGTGTATGTGTGTGTGTGTGTGTGTGTGTATATATATATTAATGCATCAACATATGGACTGCCAGAGCTCAGTCTTAATCGAGAAGCTGCTATTCCAATCCTTAACCTATAATCTAGCCTTGTAGCTGGGATCCTGTTGATCCTTGGTTATGTAATATTTTTTATGTGTGGCCCACTCGCTGATCATTACCAGTCAGCGCTACCTCTCTGTCTCTCTAACTTTTATTGTCTCTATCTGAAACAGTCTATGTTTGGACTGAGTCTCATTTATGAATAAATACAAAGAAATCCAGACACATTGTTTGCTTTTGGCCTTATTTGCTCTTTCAGATTACTTTCATCCCCACCTCAGTGTTTTATCTGTTTATTCTTTTGCATTTTGAGCTCTCATCTTCTAACTAAGAAGTTAATTGGTTCTCTACCAAAAATGTCTACAACTGTAAAACTGGGCCATGAGCCAGACAGTGCAGAGCATTATCAAAATTGTGGGGAGATCACATAAACAGCACTGTCGTATGTGGTGAAAATCACAGAGGTGACAGCCTCCTGGTGCACCCCCATGCTGTTGTCAGTATCACCTTACAACTATAGTCAGACACTGTTACAGTGCATGTATTTATAACCTATGTTGCTGATTGATCAAAAGGATAATTGTTGTAACCAGATGCCTAATTATACTGTGATAATTAAAGGTTTGAAATGTAGTTACTATATATTGTATACCATCCCCCTCTTTAACAGCTTGTGCAAAGTGCTGCCCATGAGCTGCAGTACTTTCATTTGGCTCCGTCATGGACTGTTTCACTCATTTTTATTCCCATGCCCCTTTAATAAATGATTAGAATACTGACACAGTGCTGGAGGCATTACTCTGCAATTTGGGCCCCCAACGCGCACACATTTTCAACAATGCAGAATGATGCGCACAAGTTTGCATTTCCCATTTATCAGTAAAAACTGCATACGTGCATTAAATAGTCCCTGAGTATGTGAAATATTTGTCCCCAAAACTCTTTACATTCAAACTTATGATTTATTATGATTTATTTAAGTTCTATTTGTAATTATAGCTTTAAGTGATTTTATGTCATTTTATGATTGAATTCAGAGCACACATTACGCAGTTGTGCCACTTGAAAGATAGGATTTGAGTTTGTCTTTAATCGCTTTGATTTTGTACCCGCCAGGTCTGAAGATTTATCATAATAAACTAACTCTCAAAAGAATAAGTTCACTAACCATTCAGCTTGAAATGCAGTCTTCGTTGTATTGGCTGGAGTTCATCCACAAAACATCAAACAATAAAAGCTCTGAGGAAGCCTTTGTTGGTCAAACAAAAAAGAAATCAGAGCACATTTCCTAGACCACAGAAGGAAAACATGCCCCACATTCTTCATCTTGCTTTTTTGGCCTATTTCAATTCAGATTTCTATTTGATTTCCTCCTCAGTTCAATTTTTTATTTAGTTTTCTTATCTCACAGCAAAGCCAATTTTCTGTCATTATCTCTAAAAGCCAGATTTAATAATAGTAACTCATACACGGCAAAATACAACATTTACCTTATCTGGATGAGATTTGGACTGTTTGGTTCATCGAATATAGATTAAAGGTATAACGTGAAAACATTCCACATGAACCTCTAAAAATAACCAGGCATGTATTATATACTTTGTTGACTTGTGCATTTATATTTTATCATGTTTCCAACAATGTTGAGTTTAGAAGAAATCCATCATTTTATTCAGTGTGGAGGTCTATTTAATTAATTAAGTGCATTTTATTTATAGAGCACTTTTCACAGAGTGGGAGTCACAAAGCGCTTTACAGTGCAAAATACAATTAAAATACAATTTAAAATGCAATTAAACTAGAGTTAAAATACAATTAAAATGCGATAAATACATCAAGTGCAATCAGGTTGTAGCGGCCCTAACTCAGTTGGATTTAAAATGCCTGCTTGAATAAAAACGTCTTATTTCTTTTTCCAAATGTCAACGAGTTACATCAACAAACATAATGGGAATAAAACTTTAATGGACTAGTTTGTCTGTGAACACAAGTGACATTAGGCAGATTTTCATCTTTAATGGCAGCGGTGGAGATTAAAGTTTTATCTTTACTGAAACTGATCTGACGATTTCATACACTTATATTTTTGCTGTGTTATTTTTCACTATTAGGATTAGGATAATAATACAGCTCAAACCTGCAAGTCCAAATCTTATTCATCTTCTGGATGACAGACTGAATGTCAATAACATAATTACTTTAGTTTAATGTTTATGGCACCATAACGTTATCCCTCAAACACTGTCTTCAGTTAAATCCAACAGACCATGTTATACACAGAATAAATATACTTTTATTAACATAGAGCCAAAACTTACACTTGGAATGACATAGAAAGAGAAAAAAAAAGGCCAGTGACTGCAGCTACAACTAACAAGTGACACAGAGATGGAGGTGGAACTAAATACATAAACAACTGTGTTATACTCGTATGTGTCAGTCATGTGGCTCCTTCTATAAAATGCAGACAAAACTGTTAGTCACAACAGGGCCTTGTATACATCTACAGTATATTCTCCAGTGATATGTTGGCCGATGTGTTGGTGAAGGTTTCCCCTCGCTGTGAAAACTCTAGTCGCTGTCTATGGGGTAACAGATTCACAAGTCACAATGGTCTTCGTTTTCAGCTAACACTTACATATGTACAGTCCAACAAGTACAAAGTCTCACTCATCCTTTAAAGTTTCAGAAATGTTACACTTTTTACAGCATTTAGACAACTTTATTCTAAACCCACTTGATCTGTTTTCTACAACAACAAAAAAAAGTGTTGCACTGTTTATGTTGTTGTTCAACACCAGTATAGACCTGTCAGCTTTTCACATCGTCTCAATCTGATCATATTACAATTCTGGTTTTAGAAATAAAAGCAAGCAAGCAAGACCCAGTGGAAAAAAAAGATGTTTACATAAGCATTCCTACACTAACAGATCTAATGATAACAGCAAGTGGCTCTACGCTTGTGTCAAAGCCATAAAGTTGTGTCTAATGCTTTGTTGACTGAAGTGAAGCAAAAAACAATAAAGTTCACAGTGAAACATCTCAGTTTAGTTACTAACCTAATATCATTACAGGCATGGTAACATCAGAAGAGGTTTGTAATGTTCTTGGTAACAGTTCAAAGGGTGAACAGACAGTGGTGTGTGAGCTATGACATTGTACATGTAAGTGGGTTTGTACATACAGGACATCAGTCAGAGAAGAATCCGTGGGCTGGACTGTGATAAGAGTCATTGCAGGTGGATTTGTTTTTAAAATGAACACTGCAGAAAAAAACTATGATATATACATATTTTAATATAAGAGCAAAGACAGTGAGCAACATCAATATCTTACCCTTATTTATATTTTGATTACAAAAAGAAAATCTACACAGTCTCAGTGATTCCCACCCTTTTTCCTACAGTTACAAGTCGTACGCCCCAAACTCTTTAATCATCAAGATATAAAAAAGATCAACTGCTTAAAGTCAGATGATATTTAAGGTTTTTTTTTTTTTACTAGTTCTGAATGTGATAATTCAACATAATGATTGGCAATTACTAGAGTTAGGTCATTAATGCTACACATGCCATTCCTTCCATAAAACAGTGTGGTCTTCAGTATCCTGTCTTATGGGCACTCAAACTGTAGGTTGGAAACCACTACTTCTGTCCTCTCTACGTTCTTTATTTACCTCTTCTTTTCTCTTTTACCTCTCAAGCTGCTGCGAACCAGCTATGTGAAGTCCTTGGAAACAGCCTCTATGAAGTTGGGGGCTGACATGAGAATGGTGAAGGTACAAATGATGGAGAAGAGGGAGAAGGCCACCAGGCACAACCTGTCCACCACCGCTGCAGCAAACTTCCACTCGCTGCAGATAGCTTCAGCCTCGTCCTGATCCCGGAACCGCTGGGCAATGTAGGACACCTCCTCTAAGATTCGTTGAATCTCTGGTGGAGGAAAGCCGATACCCATCCCTGCTCCGACCCCCATCGCCAGCCCCCCCATCCCACTGCCAACTCCTCCAGGGGGTTCAGCCTCCTCACTAGGGGAACCATGAGCACGACCCCCCAGGGCTACCCCGGAGTCGCTGGAAGTTGGGCAATGTGGGCTCTCCATGGGGTGGTAATTACTAAAGTAGAGGCTCATGGATCCGTTTGAGGTGCCGGTGGGGCAAGGTGGGCAGGACGCCTGGGAGAGAGGCACAGTAAGACTCGGAACAGTTCCCATCTCAATGGAGCTGGTGCTGGAGTGGTGCTGGGTGGCGTGGCGGTACTTATAACCAGGACGCTTACGCTCATCACCCGGCTGTTTCATACGAAGAAACCAGGCACACCAGTTGAGGAGAACTACTCGAACCTGGAAGACACAGATGATCACAGAGACATATATAGTTCCTTAATCCTTTGTGTCAAATATGACTGAAAATTGTTTAATGAAATAACATTTCGATTACTCACCCACTTAGGCATTTTGCCTCCATGAGGGTCATGGTGGTGAAACTGCAAAACTATAACTGTCACCACCACAGACATTCCGACAATCATCATGGTGCTGGCAAAGTACTGGGCTGTCAAGTACACACAAAAAACATGAATATCAACACAAATTCAATTAATATATGGTTTTATTGTATATGTATTAGGGATGCACCGATACCGCTTTTTTTTAGACTGAGTACAAGTACTTATATTTGAGTATGAGTACATTCTTAGTTACTTATGAAAATGTATTTTATTGTCGTTGTTCTTAGTCTGACTGGAACAAAGTTCTGCTACTGACATTTAATGTGTTAGAATGAGCATTTGTCAATCAATCCACCTGGAGACTCTGCTCTTAATTACCCATACTGGACAAATACCATGAAGAAAAGTAGAGTTTTATGAGAAGAAGAGAGTCAGAAATAACAAACATAGAGATGACAGAGGTAACACTAATGCAGATACTGATGTTGCAGAGTTTCCACTGGTAAGGTTTAAAAGTGAAGCTTCAGGAGGAAAAGATAAATGAGTTTTAAGTTTAATTTTCACTTCTGTGGGTGGTGGTCCGCACTGCTCCTTACCTCCATCATATTATAAGTAGGACATAAACCAGCCCAGCCCTGGGGAGTTGTCATAAATATGTCAGCAGTTTTTCCACTAACTCACACAGTCACTCTTTGAACAGATCCTTTACCTCCATGGATCCCAGTGGTATTCCATGTCAGGGTACACATTAGCCCACACCTGGAAAACGAACAACGTACACAGAGGACAGACAGAACGCTCCATCCATATCCATCTGTGTCTTTAATGTTACTTCCAGTTGTCGTTACTTTTGTCACTATCCTTTATTTAGTTACATCTCCACACTGCTGACATTACTCCTCTGTACCTGCTGCACTTAACTGTGAATACCATGCTGTTATAAGTGGTATCGGTGTGTTTGTATAATATGAGTACTCACGCTCATCATCGGACTCAATACATCATACTGGAATCGGTATTGATGCATCCCCTATATATATATATATATATATGTGTGTGTGTGTGTGTGTGTGTGTGTGTGTGTGTGTAAATATGTATTGAAAAGACTATATTATTATATTACTCTTTTTAGCTCTATTACTATTGCCTCATAGGCTTTTAATTAATGTGCACTAGCAGGTATAACATTAATCTTAAATTAATTCCCAAAAATAGGTTGATTTCACACTCCAACATAAAAGTAAAACCAATCTGATCAACCCATGCAATGAGTTATATCGCCAAAGGGAAAAGATGCACACTTGAACTCATACAGAGAGAAATTCTGACAAAACAGAGAATTGGGGTAAACAACCAAAAAAACAGTAGGAGAAAATAAGAGTGAGACAGATTAGTGCAGATTCTGGGGGGATGTTTTCATCCACACGAGGGAGGAGGGTAACATTAACTGAACACTGTGCTCTCACTCTCTCTCTCTTTCACAGAACCACAGTATATCTGAGGGCCTGCCCTCTTTTCTCTGGCCTGACTATGAACAAAGGGCTAAAAGCTCATAGCAAAATATGACTGCAGCTGCTGCAGAGCAAGTTAAACTTTATGTGACCTCATGAGGTCAGCACGTATGACCCTATTTGTTAGAGTCATGGAAAGACAAATAGACATTATATACTAGAAAGGACAAAAGAAAGGTAGAGCTGAAGGTAAAAGAAGTGAGTAAAGATATAAGGAAAGAAAAATCACTCTGGACCTTAAAAATAGTCTTTAAGGACATTTTTACTGGAACTAGAAGGGCATTTGTTCTCTCCTGGCTGCTTTATGGGGCTTATCACTTCCCTCCATGGAGAGAGTCTAAAGAAGATGTCTCGACATAATATATAATCATTTAAATATAATTGTGAGACCTTTGGACATGAACCACATTGTTTTTCATGGCTGCACATAGTAAATTATAAATGAGAAATGAACTAAATTGAAATTAACTTAGCCAAATGGTCTTTAACAAGATAAGACGTCCTTTAATAAATCAGCTAAAATGGAATAAGTCCACGTATCTTATCTGGTGGTTCAGGTGGCTGATGATAAAAGACACAGTCTGATTCATGCAGCGACACTGATCACTGTGTCAGATATTTACAATAATTCACACCAACATGCAGCCACTGTTGTAAATGAGCATGAGTCATTTAAATAAAGCTTCTAAATGCGTCTGTGTCTGACTCGTGGTCAAATCAAGGTAAAATTTAGAAACAGATTAATCACTGTATAAATGATACATTTGACATTGTGCTGTCATTAGTTATTTTAGCGGCTCCACCTTTCCGATGAACGACATAGGACCTAAGTGAAAAAAATATGAACAGTGGTCAGTGGTGAGAGACAAATCCTTTTTTTGACCCTGTGTGAATTGTGTAACCATTTACACATGTGATGACTGACAATTTAACAGACCATTTGGGGGCCAAGAAAGTCAGTAAAGAACCATTTAATTTTGTATTAAAATGTCAAAATGATCAGCAATTCTTGCCACACGTCATACACCACCAACATCAAAACAGCTAACACCTTAGTACGTTTTAAATCAATCTTCCAGAACAAGGTGAAAACATATTAAACATATTAAAAGATGCCACAATCATCACAACTTTAGTCACATTTAAGCTGCAAAGACATATTCAATGGCTCTAAACTGATCACTGAGAGAAACAGTTAAGATGGCATCATCTCTGAATTTACACATTTTTCACAGTCTGATAATTTAACAGTTTTACCACAAACTGTCATTTACTTGACTAGTAAAAATATCTCTCAAATGCACAAACGTCACATTGGTAAATTGGTAATCAACCAATTATTTTGCTGTTACAGAAATGTGAAATTCCACCCATTATAAGTAAATGGGGGAAAAATTATCTTATAAATTCATTTAAAAATTAAACTTTGACCTACTTTTCCCAAAATGTAATGACTGATTTTTTGGGTCATTAGCATTCTATATTCTGATAGCAGTACATCATGGGTCCATCGAAACTGATGTGAGAGAGTTTACACATAATGTTGTGGTCAGAATCCAAACCATTTAACCAGACTGTGACGTCAATAGCCCTATTTATTCTTACTTCCCTAGTGGAGAATCAGCCATTACACAGCCTATTAATGATGCTGACAGCTTTAGTACTGGCCACCTAATATCCTCATCAACCAACAGGAATTATTGGTAAAGATGGATAGATGGATTCCCCTAAGCATCTCTGTGAAGCCTTAGGTAAGACATACGTACTGGTAATGCATGTTTTATAATACTGGTGTTTACTGACAGGACAAAAAAATACTCAAGGGGACCTTTGAAATGTTGCTTTGTGCTTAGAAATATTTATGTGTTAATAGACCAAATCAATATTACAGTCCCTTTTGTCGGTTTACAGGGACATTTTATCTGTCTGTTACAGGAATGTACAGAGCAGTAGCAGCGGAACTAGGTAGAATGCTGATGTACATGTTCTATAATGTCTTTATATACGTGGTTGTACATCATGTACCAGAACACACAAGGAAACCAAAACCATTAATGAATAAATGAATCCACAGACTATATCACTCACTGAATAAATGATCAGGTTCATTGTTTATACACATCTGTATTATGTATCATCAAGTTTTCCTCGTCAAACAAAACTTAATAGCTAGTTATAAATTATAGCTCTGTTAGCTTTGTTTTTAGATAAAAAAAAAAAAAAAAAGCCACATTAATTTCACAAATCACCTCTGTTTTCTGTATGGTTTGAGTTAATGTGTTAACGTTCTGTTTGGAATCATCCAAACTAGAAGTGCATTGGCTGGCTGACATATATTGATTTTATTCAATATCAGCCATCAGCCTTAATTAATTAACATATATTTTTAAAAGCCAATATTTGATCAGTAGTAAAAATGATACTTGATCAGGCACCTGTGTGGGCAGCACTTGAATCATACTTGATCATATTGCTGCATAAAAATCTTAATTATCTGAGTGCTTCAATTGTGTTTTAAAGTCAATGTAGTTAAAAAATAAATTGCCCTTAAATATCGTCCTCAAAAATCATCTGTAGATATCGGCCAAAAAATTAGTATTGTAACCCATATCAATCAACTTCTAATCCAAATAAGGTCAGAACTGTCACAGTTTAGTCTGAACTAAGGATCAGCAAACAATGAATTCAACAAAGATAAAAACATCACATTATAAAACTCATAATATCATCATTTCAGCATCAAACTCCATTCTTTTCATTTAGAGCTGTGTCCAGGGGTGAAAACAACTACAGTGTATTTAGCTTTGATCACTTGTCACTTTATTTGACTTTAAAAGTTGTTTCTTAGTGCTTCTCATCACTTTCTGACACTTTGGTCAAAGGCCCTGTGGTGTTAGTTTTTCTCACCATGGTAGACCAGCAGAATAACTCACTACTCCCTCTACTGGTCACATAAATCTGACAGTATGAACAGATTCAGTAAATACTGTGTCTCTATAACACAATCCACTGGAACTGCATTTCATCATTGCTCGTTCATAATTTTAGGTTATTTTTTTTAGTAGAAATGCAGAAATACTACATATAAAGCCACAATTGTAACACTCCTTTCTGTCCTAAACCAACATTCTATGTCATTATGAAATTATGAATCATCTGACAGATTCTTGGCAGTGATTGGTTATTACAGCTGTGAATAACCCTTTTTTTTTTTTTTTTATCCGCTTCTCTTTCTAACACACTACGCAATTTCTAAACCCTGAAATCAGAGCCAAGATGAGGTACAGAATTGCCGTTTCCTCTCAGACTTATTACAATTTACTAAAAGATTATTATGGATTTTTTACTTTTTAGCCAGTGACACCAAAAAAAATATTGCCTACTGAAGCTTAAAATATAAAATGTGTTGTGGCCCAGATATCCAAAAATGATAGGTTTGTAAACAGAGACACAGACAGATAAATATTACCCACCTATGAGTGGCACAGAGTCAGATGTGGCAGGCATGATTTCTGCGACCAGGAGCATGAAGACAGTGAGCGACAGAAGCACAGTGATACCTAGAGATGAAGAGCAGCATGAGCATATACATACCAACGTCACAGTCACTGGAGTGTGAAAGTATCCACGTAATTACTTGTGTATGTAATCAGTTATGTTCTCATGACCACAACCATTTGTCAGCTGGTGGCTCCTCTGACACGTCCAAGGTAGGTTACACCACCACCACCACCAATCAGGGTGGTTATTTATCAAAACTCATGGCAATGACATTATTTCCACACTGGGTTTAATGACAGGAATATTCTTATGTTAAAATGCACTTATTCCAAGGTCATATGACATGCACTTATTCATGTTGGTGAGACTCATAAGGCCTTGTTTGTCCATGAATACACAAACATGTGAGAGTCGTCTATGCTTTATTGTTCCATTTTCACCAATAAATACATTTTTGTTCAATGCTTCTGCATATTTCAATTTCCTTTGATTCCTGATCACTTTAAATGTTTCTTTAACTCAGTGCTGCTTTTGTGCCAGTTCCCAAATGAACTTTTCTCTATTTTTAACCTTTCATGGTGGATTTATCACCATTTACTCAAACATTATGGTCTGTATATTGCATTTTCTAGAGAAAAATTTGTTATTTTCCTATATTTAATTTACTGATTATGTAGATGTTCATTAAAGCTCACATAAAAGTTAAGAATTATTAAATACAAAATAGAGAAAACAAAAAAAAAAGCTACATTTTTCTGCAGAAAGTATCATTAACTGGACATTTATCAAATTCCATGGGTTTTACTGGTGAATCAGTATTGTAGAAGATGACAGTGTTTCTACGTTCAGACTAGGGGTCATGTCTGATGACCATGAAAAGATGACAAACTGAATTTACAACAATTATTTACATGGATTTATCTTTTATTTTTACTCGTCTTTTTTTTTTATACCTCAAGTGATCAAAGAATCAAAAAATGTACTGAATTAAAATGTTTTGCAAAGCGCAGACATCTTTACTCCTTACTTATAACTGTATGTGTTTATGTGTTTTTCAGCGTCCTTACCTAGAGAGATTTTTTCTCCAGAGTCTGCAGGAAGAAGGAACACTAGTAGAGCCAAGCCAGAGATCAGCACGCATGGAATAAGCAGATTTAGCCCATAATACAGAGTTCTTCGGCGCATGGTGACGGTAAATGTGACGTCTGGGTAGGGCTCCTTGCAGCACTCATAGTACAGCTCATTACGCTTGGCTGGCACACCTGAGGGTGGAGCATGCACATACAGGTACATTTACCTGACTGATGAACTGGAATAAGGTGTAGTGTTAGGAGAGTTTAAAATACATGTAAAAAAAAAAAAAACATTATTCACATCTGTTTTTTGTATTATCAGTAGATTCTGTTTTCCACTGTATTCTTCCATACAAGGAGAATAAAAACACACTGGGTCAGATAATACATGGATGAATTCAGCTCCGTAGAAATATGTGAACTGCTCAACCATGAACACTTTCCACAGGAGTGAATCAGAGTCTGTCCATGTTGAAAAGTTTGCAATTCATGAAACTTTTTTTTAGTATTTTTATATATAAATGGAAAAAAAAATCATTGAGCAAGCTTGAAAATCAGGCAAAGTAATAGAGTTGTCATGGTGATGCTGGATGTGGTGTGATGTTCTCACAAATGGCCTGGCTACATCCCTGTCTATATGTCAGATAATTCTTTTGCGTGCCATCTGGTCCTGTCTGACATCCATTTCCAGCTAATCAACACCTCAGGGGCTGAGGCACTGGGATGTGCTATCACTGCCCCAGCTGGAAATACCCTGGCCGGGAGGTCTTCCAGGCCTTCTCCCCTCCTGATTACATCCAAGTTCATTCTAACAAATGATGTCCCATTGAAAACAAGCTGAAAATTTAATAGAAATTCCTGCATTTGATTCAAAGTCAGCAAAGTCCAACTTCCACATAATAAGTGGAGAGCAAAAACACAGAGTGATGGTGTACGTGCTTATTATAATTTCCTTTAAAAGATAAGCACATCCCATTGGATTTAACATATTTGACAAATAGTGATAAAGGAAACCTGTGATTCCCTGTCATTCCTCCAAAGGGAATGACTTTAATTATGTCTTTTTAATTTTATCTCTATGGCATGGACAAATCTCAGGAGACACATGAAAAATGAGTTTTCTGTAGATATAAAAAATCAACAATCTCATGGGATCTTACAGTGCACCCATTTATTCAGAAGACCATAAGTGCACAGGAGAACAGTGAACCTCTCTTACCCACAAGGTCCCACTCGCCGTTGGGTATATACGTGGAAGTGTCCACATCAAGCATCTGGAGGTCCAGCAGCCAGCCGTTGTGCGTCCAGGAACCAAACTTCAAGTTACACTTTTGCACATCGAAGGGGAACCAACGCACATCAATGTAGCAGGTGCTCTTTAAGATACCAGGAGGGATGTACTGGCAGTGACCAGACGCATTCACCAGTACGTTGGTGTGGAAAGTGGCATCGAAGCGTTCGTCCGCACTGGAGAGGGAGTAAAGAAGATTAATGTGTGGGCACATTCGAAACATGTCCTCATATGGCTGGAAGCGAAAAATGTATCACTTTTTGTCTGAAATCTCTTCAGTGGCTTTTTAATTGTTTTTCTCATAGGGGGCTGAAAGTTGGCAATTACTGCTACATTTTCAAAAATGGGTTTTGTCACTGTGGATGATCCCAGTGAAACTAAACCTCATCAAAAAATGAGCCTGTAATGAATATAGACTCAGACAGAAGAGGTCACAAGAGGGTCATTTCTTTACTTTCGGACATGTCTTCCAGTCAGTGGGAATTTACTCGTATGCTTCTGAAGAAAAGACATAGAAATAGATGATGTTAAGTTTAAATTATGAAACCTATATTTTTAATGTTGATTTGTTCATGTTTTGTTCATCATTAATACAAATGATGTTGTTTTATTGACACACATGTATCTTCTGTGTTATTTTTATACATAACTAAGCAGCCTAGCTGTGAATGAGCCATGTAACCCATAAAAACCCAAACAGCCAACGACGACCACAACCATCTACTGATCGAAAATGTTTCACAAATGCTGAATCACTAATCCTATCAATACATATAAATAATAGGTGAAAAATGTTGTTTGGCATCTTTTCATGGTCATCAGACATGACCCATTTGGATGTTCAGAGGCTCTGTAAACACTGAAACACCATCATCTTCTACAACATTGATTCACCAGTAAAACCCATGTAGTCGGATTAATGACAGTGGATGGAAACACTTATTTATATGTTCAGTTAATGATGTATTCTGCAGTTTTCTCTGTTTCTGATATAATAACGATTTATTTTAATCTAAGCTTTTATGAACATCCACACGATCAGCAAATTAAATATAGGAAAATACCTGACGTTGACTTAAAAAAATGTAGAATACAGAGGATCATGTCATAATAAATGGTAATAAATCACTTAAGAAAAGTTAAGTATAGAGAAAAAAAAAGATTTTGGAATTGCCATCAAAGTAGCACTAGATCTTTATGGGTTAAACCTATGAAATCCATGGTTTGATAAAGCACAATTGCTATGTTGGTAGTAACCAAAAGTGAAGGAAAGTAAGATGATTTAAAAGGGGGGGGGGGGGGGGGGGGGG
>JAPSES010000002.1:13263321-13281128 GCA_029822895.1 Maxillicosta whitleyi
ACCAAATCTCCTGCAGAGAAAATAGCTCATCATCAAAGCCACATCACTTTACTGATAAACAGGCGTGGAAAAAAATATTAAAATTAATCCAAAACAATGGTTATGCAATCCAGTACTAACTCCTGTGTGTATCATGTGACTAAAACAGACAGAAAAGGAAACATGGAATGTCTAAAAGCACTGTTTTTTTTTTTTCCAGTATAATGACATAGATATTTATGTAAGAAGTGAAGTAATTTTGCTTATTACCAAGAAAACACGGGAAATGGATAGATATCAGCTCGGAAATTAAACTATTATGAGCTAGTTTTGTTGTTATCATTACATTTGTCCAAACAAATGTACCTTTTTGTACCAGGCATTAAAACAAACAAGAATTTGAAGAAAACAAGGGGTGGTGTAATCATTTTTTTCTGCGACTGTATATACAAATCTGTCGCTCTCCTGACAGCATGGCAATAAGTGTGGGTGCTTCAATAATATGCAATCAGAGACTGACAAAAAACAATGCATACTTGCAGGTAAAAGGAAAAAAAAAGTTTGGAGGATTTATTTGATGAAAAGATGTTCCTTTTCTAAGTATCACTCTTTTAAAGTCTGTTAGGTGCAGCCTGTTACTGATCACAGACTGAAAAAAGACTGTTTATGTCACCGTTTCCTCTGTGCTGGACATGGGTAAAGCTGCTCAGGACCAGGCAGATTACCACCCAAAACCTTTTCCCACAGCTGCAGATCATTTGGGTGCGTACTGAGCGCCACGCTGCAATTTCCCACTTCCCTCTGTGACAGAAAGGTTAATCAACTGCATTTTTGTTATGTTTGTCTCCTTTTTTGTGCCAGGCTGGCTCATAATCAACTGACCTATTTATTCCAGTCCATAAATAATTTCAGTTAGAAATAGGATCCGACAGGCGATGAGGGGGAACACTGCACATTTCTCCAAATGTTAACACGGCCTGCTCCTCTTTTCCTCCCGCGCTCCCCCTCTCAATGGAAGGCATATCATCTCAGAAGCAGGCTTGTGCCAGTGGTATTGGAGTAGTGTCTGCTACTTTTCATACCCCACATGTCTATGTCTCGTGGAGCTCCATCAGAGGAGATGTATGCTGTTAGATGTATTTTGGTACAGACTCTTAAAATTTCCTGAGCTGTGGATAGGTCGACCGTCGCAGTGGGTGCAGACAAATCTATGATGATAAACTTCATGATCCTACATGTTCCCATAGGGTTAGTCAATGTAGTAAAGGTGTGTTTTAATGATGAGCTGTCCGTAGTGCTGAAATCAAGACAAGAAGCAGAAAGCAAAGACAGGTACCAGCATCAGCATAACCAAACAAACATGTAAGACAGTGTTGTTTATTAACTGTTCTGTTCGTAACTACAGAAACTGTTAACCCCTAAAGACCCAGTGCTACTTTTATGTTCATTCCCAAATTTTACTTTCTCTATATCTAACCTTTTGTTAAGTCATTATCACCATTTATTAATAATATTATCCTTTGTATTTGTATTTTGTCAGTATAAATCATGTATTTTTCCATATTTACTTTACTGATTATGTAGATTAAGGTTGAGTGTTCATATATTGAGAACAGAGAAAATAGTAGAAAAAGTGACTTTTTCATCAAAATGCACCACCAGTGAAAAGATTGGACACAACTTCTGATTTAAATAACATGAGATGTACCGCAGATGGACCACAAGTGCCCAGCATCACTGGGAACACCTTCTGTTGGAAAATATGTCAGGTGATGTGAAGCTAATCAAAAGAATGCCAAGAACATGTGAATCAGTAATAAAAGCTAAAGGTGGCTATTATGAGGAATAAAAAATCTAAAATATGTTATATGTCTAATTCCATGTGTTCATTTATAGTTTTGATGCCATCAGTGAGAATCTACAAAATAAAGAAATAAAGAAAACTTTTGACTGGTAGTCATGTCATGTGTGTTATGCTATGTCATTAGCATAAACCCAGTGTCTCCATCCACTGTCATTGATCCAACTTCATGGGTTTTACTGGTGAATCAATGTTGTAGAAGATGACGGTGTTTCTGTGTATTCCATGTTTCCAAAACATGACAAACTGTATTTTACACCACTTATTTACATGCACTGATAGGTTTAGTGACTCAACAGACATTAAACAGTTTAGATCAGTAGATGGTTTTGGTTGGTGATGGATGTTTGGGTTTTTATGGGTTAAGAATTGGAATCAAAGATGAGGCTTTAAATAAACTTTGGTGTTACAACTCACGATAAGAAGTGAATTATATACATAAAAATAAAGTGTTGACAATAACAACAATTCAAAACTAAGAAAATACTCATCAATGTATTGCTTTTCCATTTTTTTTTTTTTTAACCTTTATTTATCTATGATAAATGACCTGCTGAGATAATAAATTCTGTACTGGTCAATGCAGCAGCAGCCAAAGGTAACAGAAGGACAGACATTTCAACCTTAGATCCACACATAACTGACATAAAACACAATATTAAATACATGCCTAGAAAACAGCACTAATAGAATGTTATAAATGTAAATATGACAGCTGATATTACCACTTCCATACATTATTAATGTAAACTCTTTGTGTGAATATGTTTGTGTCTCACCACGTCGGCTTCTCCTGCACACGCTACAGTATTTTGCCCCATGGGGAAGTGAGACCAACATACTTTACAAACACAATGACACACAGAAGTTGAGAAAAGAAACACAAGCGCTTCCCTCTGCTCCAACTGCAGAGTCCCGTCAACAAGAAACTGTTTTGTGCAGAAACTCTGAGCACAAACATTACAGAAAGAGAAATATATTTACTTAACTGTGCGCCCTTTGTTTGCTTTTTCATCTACAGACAGGTGGCCAATGACAGGAAAAAACCTGATGGGAGTGGTTTGTACATCCACACCCGTAGGGCATGAATGTTTTAATGAATATGAAAATGATTTTACTGAACAGCTGAACACCTGTATGAGACTCAGGATCAGCATGTTAGATAGAGCTCTCCAGTATCATCAAAATGCAAATGAGAGAATACCTTTTGGAATAATGTAGTGTTAAGAGACATTTAGAATTAATTGCAAATTTATTCAAAATGTTCTGGAGGTACGCAGTGGGTTAACACTTTACAAAGATGCTTTGTGTTGGTTTTTTCTTGTTATCTAATAATTATCAGATGGAAAAAAATGGGTAATATGATACTAATAGGAGTTAACTAAGTCCTTTTGTCCCTGATGAATGTTGAGGTTCAGCAACATCATACATTCATCACACCTTTCCTTTTCTAAATGCTCTGATAAGCGAACAACAGTGAAGTGAAGAGACCAGCCGAGTGTGAAGACCAGAGGGAGCTGTTAATTCTCTATCTTTTATAAATGAGCAGTGGTCCACTAATGGACTTCAATGTTGTGGTGTTACCAGTGCATTTTCTCTCCTCTCATGCTGTTTCTGTCTTTATGGCTGTCTCTTTTTGCTCTGCATTCTTTCTTTTTTTTTTGGATTAGATACCACTGCTTGTACAATTTTACGCACATGTCATTCGTCCACCAAATCTGATAAAAGACAAGTGATAAATACAGCTGTGTTTGATAGTAATAAACCCACACAATTATAAAATTAATTAAAAAAAAAAAAAAAGTTTAACACTGATGCTCCTTTATTTGTAAAATTTTCTCCTTCCGTCTGCCCCTGTTTCTAAATTAATTATTTGAGGTATTTGCAGGTCTCAGCAGGGTGCATGTGTGTGTGTGTGATAGAATGGGGTCAGATGAGTTTTAGTTTTTGTCTGAGTCTCTACCTTTGATGTGTGGAAGATGCAAGGCTTGTGCTGTGACAGAGAGCACACAGGTTTCAGATCTCCCCAAGTTTCATGTGTGCACTTCTATTGTTGATACCTGCACATCTTTGAATCCATGCAAGCCAGAATTTCTTTTTAGATCAGAGCATAATTAGTGGAATGAATCAGTAATCATGTCTTTCTGCCCTCTGTTGTGTTATGTGTTTTATGTGTGTGGACATATGGAATAATATAGTTGTGGAAAGAAATTACTAGATCATCAAAACTCATAAAAAAAACAATGGTTATGCAGTTAAGTACTAACTCCTGTGTGTGTCACGTGACTAAAACAGACAGAAAAGAAAACATGGAATGTCTAAAAGTGCTGTTTTTATCAGTACAATGACACAGATATTGACGTAAGAACTGAAGCGGTTCTGTTTATTCTCAAGAAAACATGTAAAATGTCTAGATATCAGCTCTGAAATTAAACTATTATGAGCTAGTTTTGTCATTATCATTATATTTGTTCAAACAAATGTACCTTTAGTTGTAGCAGGCATTAAAATGAACAATAAATTGAAGAAAACAAGGCGTAGTCTAATATTTTTTTTTCCCTGTGGCTATATTCTTAAGTCCATTCAGGTGGGACTGAAAAACCTCCTCTGTTGTCTTGCTGCCAGACGGCCATTTGTCTCACTGCACAGGTGACTACACGGTTTATTATGGGATGTCAGAGAAAGGTCAGACCTTTCACACACACTTAGTGACTCAGTCTGGAAAAGGTCAACAGTGCACACAAGAGGGAGGCGGAAGCAGAGTCTGGAAAAATACAAACAAAATGGCAAAAGAGAGTTGAGCACCGTGTGGGTGAAGAAAAACAATGTGTGATGAAAGAAAAAGCACTAGAGAGATTTCATACACTTTTACAAAATTACAGAGTTACTTACACTTACTGTGCACACACCTTCAACTGGTTCTTAAATAAAAGTGTATCAGTGTATTTTATCTTGACTTTAAATGATTTAATCTGAGAGCAGAATTATATCCCTGTGTAGTTATGTTCATTGTGTTTTTTTTTTCTTTTCTTTTTTTTATCAATTGAACAATTTCTGTAAAGCCCTGTGCGGTAACTCTCTTGTAATATTATTGTGATATTGGCCTCAAAAAACAAAATTGAATTGAATCCCTCCTTCACTTTTCAGGTGGTCATTTATGTCTAAAAGGCTACATCAGTGTTTGAGAGTATAAATATTACATCACACAAAGAAATTCACAGAAATTCTCCTGCACACACTTAAAAGGATGAGATATTTAATGCAGCACCTTAACAAGCACAAACGCAAATTAATACTCTAGAGACCTCCTTTGAAATTTCTGAGGTTTAAACAAGCATCTCTTGACTTAAAAGTATGTTTTCAATTCTATTTCCTCTTACCATATGCTCTGTGTGCTTTCTATGTCTGCACATTTTCCTGTTAGGTCAAGTTAAGTATGTAAATAACTAGTCGTTTTTTCATGTTTTCTGGTTTTATGTGCATAATTATTTGACACATACTGACAAAAAAATTTTTTTTAATTAATTCTGTCAAAATCAGACAACAATAATAGAGCCGCAAAACTATGATTAGAGCCCCACCCAGTGGAAGAAATGTTAATATTCATAAATCAAAAAGGAATGAAAAAAACATTTCTTACAGGGTACATACATGGTAAGAGGCGTTTTCCAGGCGTATTTCCAGGTTTTGGGTTTGGGTTTTGGAAGGTTTGAAAAGATAATGCTTTCATTTATGGAGTATATATATATATATATATATATATATATATATATATCACAAGGACAACATAACGAGTATGATGTTTTAAAAAGGTTTTAACAGTTTTAACAGGCTTTCTTTTTTAATTAATTTGGTAACACGTAGCTCATAGGAGTCATGATGATTTGAGCTGAAACGACTAAACAAACAACAACAATTGAGAAATGTGCTTGTTTACAGACATACCGTTGGTGCAGACAGTGCCGTCTTTATGTTGAATTTCAGAGCTCAGTTTGTCCTTTGCAGTCAGTCCATGAGTGTTTACTGTGTGTGTGCGTGTGTGTGTGTGTGTGTGTGTGTGTGTGTGTGTGTGTGTGTGTTTTGGATGGTCCCTCTGAGGTCTGGCACCCAGATCAGTGGTCACTCTGAGTGGTCCTCCTGATGCTTGACTTCATTCATTCCTCTAGTTTCTGGTTAAATCTGTGAAAGAAACTCTTGTTCACTTTCACATTGAGTTGAGAGATTCTGAGCTCTACAGATATTCAGTTGACCAACAGCTCACTGCTCATACTGCAGGTAAATCTGTGCATTTCCTCTACTTTTGGATAAATATATTTACTTATATATATATATATATATATATATATATATATAGCGTAAGGGTGCAGCTGATGAGGACTTCATACAAACTCTGAGTACATATACTATTGCTTTTGTTTATTTCCTTTAATATCCTGAATGTATTTTTACATTTACAGACATGAAGTTTGTGATCCTGTTTGCCCTTTTGAGTGGTAAGCTAATCATCTTCTGTATTTTGCAGTCAGTATATACTATTGTTGAGACATAAATCATAGAATATTGAGAGCTATAATATTAAATTCCCAACACCTGTTATTGTGGCTTCCAAATTAACTTTCTCTACATTTTACCTTTCAAAAAAATTTTTTTTTTTTTTTACCATTTACTATTACTTTTTCTTCTGGATTTTTCAGCAAAAATTAGGTATTTTCTGGTATGTATTACTAGTCATATAGAGCCTCATAAATGCTCAGAGTAAATTATTTTCTAAAATGCTGGTGTTGACTGACTGAATAGAAAACCAAGCGTCTACAACCACTGTCCTTAGTCAAACTGAATTGGTTTTATTGAATCATTGTTGCAGAAAGTGTCAGAGTTTCCATGTTCAGTGTGATGCCTCTAAACTTCCAAATGCATCATATCTGACGCAGAGAAACCACAATGTGGCCATGTTACTTCAATATATTTATAGGATTAGTGGTTGAAATGTTAGTCAACATTCTAGGTCATGAGATGCTTTTGGTAGCTGGTGGCTGTTTAGGTCTTTTAGGGACAATTCCATGCAATTATAAATGTTTATTTCTTACTCTTACCACTTATTTTTCATTTAATACTTATCCTGTTCATGTGTTTATGTGATTTTGCTTGTGTTTTTTTATATGTTGTATTATTTTCTTTAATATTATTAAACAACTGCCAAATTGTTATTTTTTTAATTTTATTTTATCCTAGTTTTATTTCTTTGTACTGACATATGTAATATGTTTTATATGTCATGTCCAGGAGTTTTCTCTGCCCCTTTTATGAAGGAAGAGAAAGCAAAGGGATTCATCCGACTGAAGAGACAGTCAGGTTACTGGGATCCATACCACTCCCAAAACCAGTGGGGATACACCATTCAAGAACAGGTGACACTGCATAGTTTAAGTTATGGAGATGCAAATCTGCAGACGGCTTTATGACCGAGCATATGTGTCCTTCAGGCTAATGAATACTGGACCGCCCTCAGAACTGATGCTCAGTACTACATGGACATGGGTAACCTGATGTTTGACCGCTCTGTGGCTGAGTAAGTCAGATCAACAGCATGAGCAAAGTTGATCCAGTCTTTTTATTTATCTATCTATCTATCTATCTATCTATCTATCTATCTATCTATCTATCTATCTATCTATCTATCTATCTATCTATCTATTATTTACACAAAGTGACACATACACATATTTACACAACCTACATTTCTCACAACAATAGCAGACAACACGTGTAACACATACAAAGACATATAAAGTTTTTGATCCGATCTATATTAGTAGCATGACATGTTTTATTTAACCTAAAATACTGAAATCACTTAGCCTGGGAATATAGACGCCCCTTGTGGCCGCAAATTGAAGTTGCTACAGGAGCAGTAGAAACTCAAGGCACTGAAAATCCAAATGGGACCGGGCCAATCAAATGGTGAGGAGTGGAATTGGAGGCCGGCCTACCTAGTGACGATGCACGCGACATGCCGTTGTGTAGTCCAGAGAGGCTAAACAACAATGGCTACTCACCGTGAACAGTCATTTGAGCTGGCTTTGGCAGCAACGCTAGATGAGGAACGGCAGCCTGAGCCTTTGTTCCGGACTTGCAGGCTTATGGCAGAACTTTTTCAAGGCTCTTGGTGTCTTCGATGGAGTAGACTGACGGACCTGTGTTCGGGATTCTACGGAGGGTTCCTCCTTTTCGTCCTGTACCCATCTCCGGTACACCGGCAAATCGCGTTCAAGTCTTGATAGAAGATTGTGGCAAACCTTACAAATGCGGCTTGACTTTGTTTGTCTTTTTAATACTTGCACTCCGAGCCGCGTTAGCCTCTCTGCAATATTTTGTGGGTTTTTTTCTGTTTTTCGAATATGTGAATTGAATTAACAAGCACACCAGAAATTCGCAAATTCTTCTGACAAAAACGGCAACAGTCGTTTAATTCCATTCACCCTTCTACATTTTCTACATTCACCAAGTACTACCACAGAGTCTCTACGGCTAAGTTACTATACTCCCAGTTTTGACTACATTCCGCCGTGTTCTTCCGGTCGCGCTGACTACGTAATCCTTCTTCATCGCTCTGATTGGTTGGTGTGCACAGACAACGTTTATCCCGCCCACACTGATGCCGAGTCTTGCCAGACACCGGCACAAGCTTTAGCTGTCGGGGTTTGGTCCCCAGGCTAGAAATCAGTCATTTTATCCTCTTCCAACAATTTTAATCTAAGTTATTCTTGGTCATTCACAGTTGTGTTGTCCTTCTGGTCTTCTCACATGTATTATATGTTTCTTTATGGTGCAGTGAAAACAACAGGAGGTACATGGAGATGCTTCGCCATGCCAGAGCTCACCTGGACAGTCAGACGGGTCGACAGGGATAAAAGGCATTGACAAGAAAATATAAGAAGTGATTAAATCCAACTGAAGATACAGACAATAAAGTTGTTTGTATGTATTTCATTGGTTATTTATTGTCTACTTTTCCCCCTTTGGTTGCGTAGGTTTTTCTATTATCATACAACCTATGCTGGGATGTCAGAGCCCACAAAGACTAAAACTGCTGTAATATTATACTGTTCAGGCTGAAATATACTTTTATCAAAATTTAGGAAATCAATAGTTTTGCTTGTTATATGTTAAAATATTATAAAATGTATACATCTATATGGAGTGTGTGTGCTCATATGAAACATTTATGTATCAGAGCTTTTGTTTTATTGCAGAAAATGATGCCTTTTATTTAATAATAAAAGTCTGAATAAGACTATAAGAACTGTTGGTCATTCTTCCTAGTCAATGGTTTATCACTGGTTTATTCCATTGTTCCTTTGTGTTTTCCATCAGCTCACACCAACCAGTTCATCAGTTTTGAGAAATTCTAAATCTTGAAGCCAGACAGGAAAACAAATGGAGCATGTTAATCTTCAAAAATAGATAATTATTCCAAGTTCTGCTAAATATCAGTCATGTGTAGTTTGGACATGGATCTAACCCTTACAATAGAGACATCTAGTGGTGGTACATGTTCATTACAGCACAGTTACAGCAGTTGCGTGGTTTTTCATCAGTTCACTGAGTTATTTATGATGAACATAAGTATTATATGAACAGGAATGTGGAAAAGAAGACATGCATTGGATGGTAACTTACTGCTGCTGCTGCTGCTGCTAAGTTTCAGTAAAGTAGAGCTCAGTGTGAGATAGATAAACATTACTATCATCATATGTGGGTGAAGCACAGGTAGAACCTTTTGCTGTACTTTTGTTGTACTTTCATTCACAAATCCATCCTTTTGTCTGCTGTGTAATGGTAGAACAGACTCAACAAGTAATTTTGGTGGAAGATCAGTTTGTTATAATAATCCTAATCAAAATATATGTGAAAGTATCCAGATACTCAACATTTGATGCAACTATGATGTACTTTAAGGCCATGATTGTTCCATACATGACTGACTCTATGTCCAGCTGGTCTCAGGCCAATGAGAGCACAATCAAACCATTCAGGTCTGTCTATAATCTGGCATTAAAAGTAAATAAAAAGCCCTTCGCTATCCTTTTTCAACATTATTACTAATACTGCTCCATCTCCATTAAATAAATGTGTTCAGTTCAGAGTTCCCAGTCCATGGCTCACAGAAACGGTGTAATCCCTAAAAGTTGTTCTGCCTTTTCTCTTAAAACCACCAAACAATGGAACCACATGCCAGACAGTCTGAAGTCATCTACGTATTGATCAGAATAGTTTTTCCTCAAAATAAAATAACACAAAACAAAACATATCCTCAATTTCAAACTGTGGCAACCTGAGATACACTGACATGTTTTCTATATAGTGCTGCATATTCAATGGTAAATATGTTTAATGTACGTATGTTAAGTGGTTGATGCACTAAGACAAATTGACTCTTTAAGCATGATTTTAATACCTATGTTTTTATGAATGTGATAGGCTAAAACTGTTTTTTGTTTTGTTTTGTTTTTTTTTAAGAAAAATTAAATGTACAAAATTGAAATAAATATATATATATATATATATTTAACTATTGTAATTATGAGCCAAGGTTAGTTTTGTATTGCATGTAATGTAAATGTCCTATAATGTGTGCACACCTGCCCAGAGGCAGCTGTTTTCTTTGAGATATTCTGTATATATTTATACATTGTCCCTAACTAATAAACAATAAACTAAACTAAAAAAAAAAAAAAAAAAAAAATTCAGATAATAGTGACAAAAAGTAGAATATAACAAGAAGCTTTTGAAAAACTACAAATACTTTTCTAATATTAAAATGCTGAGATTTAAAGTAAATATGCAAGTACATTCTAGTGCCTAGAATGTACATCCATACTTACTGTAAACCTACAGTATAGCTTTAATATAGGAGTGAGTAGGTTAATTATGTAATGCAATGGTATTCATAACCAAGTTAACTTTAATTATGTGAGTCATATATCTATACCTAATGTGCACACATTTCTCTCATGGGATAATTCTACAAGAAAGTCTGCTTTCATTATGTCAGTGTTACACATCTGCTGCTGTAATTACTTCAGGAGCAGATCAGAATCAAAAAAAGGAGAAGAGGGAGAATTCAGCAGAGACAATTGAGTTAGTAAATGACACTGAGTTGAATAAGTATGAAGAATACAGCACCATGTATTCAAAACAACTTTATTAGTGTGATAAAGTACAACTGAACAAAACAAAAGCTGTATTTTGTTGCCAGTGTGATTTGAAGACATGTCTTTATCTGTTCATCTGTTCATTTTACAGCTTTGAGCAGTGGTTATATAGCAAATTTATGTATTTTTGGACCAGGAGGCACAGAATATTTAACAAACAAACAAAAAATATCATTAAAAGAAACACCTGTTCAGACACACAAAAAATTCATTCCACACTCACACTTCTCACTTTGCAGATTAAAAAATATCCATTGCGTACATTAAATCAGAAATTAACAGAACAGATTGAGGCTAATATTATAGAATTCAACTGTGATTTATTTGAGTTTTGTCTTCATTTAGTTCCATATGAATAACTTTGCAAAAATAATTCCAGCATAACTAATCTAAACCCTAAGGTACTGATAACTGACACTGTATCTAAAAAATAAAAAATATTAAAAAATAATTTAAAATCATATAAAATCGATGACTTAGTGACTTTAACTTGAAGTACTGATCTCAAAGATTGCAGTTGTCCTTTGGTGACCCCTGTTGGTGATAAATGGTAATTGCTGGTTTCATTTGTTATCCAGTATCATCATCAGCTGACAGTTGAAACCTGTGGCCACGCCCCCATAGTGATGACAATGTGTTCACTATGTCAGCACTAGAATTGTTTGATTAGTCCAGTAATTCAATTTACATTCAGGTTTAGTTTCTAATGGTTAAATGGACTATAACCACATTTTGCAGTGACCAGATAATAAACGTAATCATCTGTTGGTACATTTTGATATGACGTATTAACATAATGACATTATTAGAGCAAGTGTTTATTATATTTAGGCCACTAGAGCGGACCTCTCTCCTCATTTGTTAGTTCAGATGAAACAGATCTATGGGTTCTACAAAATGAATATACTTTTATATAATACCTGCAAAACTGTCATGAAAGGTTCTTCTCTTTTATGCTACTCCCTTACATTGACAAACGGGGACATAACTCCTGTTACTATGGTGATGGAACGCTTTATACTCATCTCACTGTTCACAGATGATGGTAAATATAAAGACTATTTCAGTATGTCATCACCAGTTTTAACTCAACTGACAATCTTTGGGAGTGTTACTTTAAAAAAAAATATTTATAATATACAGGAAGTTTTAATAAAGTGAATCTGAGCAAAGAACGAAACAAAAACAAAAACCACCCGTTCCTCCTCATGGTTTCCTCCTGCTTTGGTGCCTACAAATAACTGACAGACTGATCTCGAAGGTGGACCATCACTGAAAGTGGGGTGTCACTGCTGTAAGTTTGAGGGGGGGTCCTCGCTTGCAGTTGGAGGGGGGATTTTCAGGAACATATGCAGAGCTGGAGTGAAGATGAGGATGGTGCCCAGTACTGAGACTGTGAGAAAAGCCCAAAGGAAGATCCTGTCTAACACCTGGGCCACAAACTTCCAGTCCTGTACCACCTAGAAAAAAAGAGAAGAAATGAACCTAATATGAAACCAAGATACACTTTAGAAGTTTCTGGAATAAATTCATCCATTTCCTAGGTTTACAGAGGAAGGAAATAACTGAAATAGATCCAAATTTCTACAAAAATGATAAAGTAAAGAGAATCTCTGGATGAATAAACCGACTTTAGATGGAATTAGTCATTTTTGTTTTGAGCGCTGGCCCTTTAAATGCAAATGACCCACCCCCTTCAGGTTGCTGACAGTGCTTTATGTCCAGTTCAGCTATTTGTGTTTGTTAATACAACCAATAACTAAACATTTTAGGTAATTGGATCGAAGTTTGGACATATTTTCAGTTTTTACTACAACAGCTGCTAATAAACAATTATGTCATATTCAAAGAAATGTTTGCTGGAAGTCTGGACCTTATGTGTAAATGTCGTGATGTAACTACTTATAAAACATAACAAATGAAGCAGGAATTGAAACGGGTTGAAGAAATCTACTCGATTTTTTTCTGAAATTAATATAAAGATAGTTTTGCAGCACCTGGAGGGTTCAAATTCAAACTTTATGAACTATTAGGGTCCAAAGACACAAATAAATGACTAATAAAAGTGGGTTTAGCAAAATAAGACCCCTTTAACACAGTTGATATTCAAGACATCCACACACCTCACGGATGAAGTGCTCCTTGCGGATATGTCTGCTGATGTAACGGACTGAGTAGATGGCCTTCTCCAACATGGTGGCCCAGGCCTCATCCTCCTTCCCGTCAGACGTCGTTTGCCCATGGGCTCCGCTGTTCGCCCTCTGGCCCGCTCTCCGACCTCCAGACCGAGACTTCAGTTCTGGGCTCTCGGGGGCCAGCTCTGGGTAGTGGTAGCGGTCGGTGTGACCTCGCATGCAAAGGAGCCTGGGTAGTTTCTGAAGGAAGAGATTTCGGACCCAGGGAGACATGGGGTGGTAGGTGGCTGAGGAGCGGTGGTGGACATTGATGACGAAGACTGTGACGATGATGGACAGTGTGACGAAGATCATAATGAACAGAAGGTATTCTCCAATGAGTGGGATCACCTTGGAGGAGGAGGGGATGATCTCCTCTATGACGAGAAGGAACACAGTGAGCGACACAAGGACGGAGGTAGACAGCGAAAGCTTCTCTCCTTCATCTGAGGGAAGGTAAAACACCAGGACAGTCAGGAAGGACAAACCCAGACAAGGAATGATGAGGAAGAGTGTGTAGAACAAAGGTAGCCGCTTCAAAATGAACGAGTACGTGATGAAGGGGTACGAATACAAGCCATCCTTCCGGTTGCCTTTGGCACCAGTGGCACTGAGGATCTCCCACTCCCCATTATCGAAAAAGTCCTTCCGGTCCACCTGGTTGTCCATCAGGACCAGGTCCACCATGTTGCCATCGTAAGTCCACGAGCCAAACTTCATGGTGCAGTTCTGACGATCGAAGGGGAAGAAGGTAACGTCCATAGTGCAGGCGGACTTGTAACTGGCAGGAGGTGTCCAGGTGATGGCACCGTTGAACTTGACAATGGCTTTAGTCATGAGTGAGCCCTCAAATCGGCCGTCAGCGCTGAGTGAAGACAAACAAAAGTCTTCACAACCACAGTTACAGAATAGCTACGGTAAACAGTTTCAACCTATGGGAAAGAGACAGGCTGGATATTTATTTATAAAACATTTCAGATATCCACAACATGACTCCCCCACCCCACCCCCAAAGGACAAATGACCTCACTTTTACTTTTCATCCAGGTTCATACTGAACATTTAGCTTCAGATATTTACTCAAATTTAATGCTCAAAATGAAATACTACTATCAAGTCATAGGTATCTGCACTGAACATTTAGCTTTGACTAGTATAGGTTTTAGACAATCTGATATATAATTTCTCATCGTAAGAATGTTATATAAAATATTTTTAAATACAACTTTTCCTAAGAAGAGAAATAGAATTATGTAAAACAGAATTAAAAGGTGCTGATATTCAATATGCAGGTTGTTAAACCAAATACTGGTATGTGTCATCAGTGTGGAAACTGTAAACATATTCATCAGTGTATATACATACATATCGTCATAATTTACATAGAATATTACATCTGTGGAATTGTGTGAAATATGGTTTAATGCTGCTTCAAACATATATTTTGTGAATATGTAACCATTGCACTAATGCTGTTTTTCTTCTTGTACTTTATTTATTGCCACGTGATAGTCTTATACACATGAATTTGTATGAATTTACAGAAACTAGTTAATTTAATTTATATGTGTTAAACGTGGTCATCGTAGTTACATGAACTTGTATGAATTTAAAGAAACCTGCTTATTGTATTAGTATGAATTTGTTTGAATTTAAAGGAACTTGATCACTGTATTTATATTAATTTAAAGAAACTTCATTATTGCACTTGTATTAATTATTATGTCTTGAAAGTCACTTACATCTATTTAAAAGCTATGGATAGCACAAGATAATATGTATTACCTGTCACGAAATATCGCAGTTAGTACTATATATAAACAGCTGTGTGTCCTGACCTGTCCCATGGCTGATGAAAGCTGATGTCTGAAATGTCATTACTGTGGTGAATATATATTTTTTGGGAGCTCACAGGCTGTGCAGACCTCATCTCATTCTTTCAAAATTATAAACATATTCATCAACGTATATATACACATACATACATATACATATATCATAATTCTGTTACCAGTTGAAAAGCAGTTAAACAGAATATTATACCTGTGGAATTGTGTGGAACATGGTTGAAGGGAATAAAAAAATTATGTCTCACATATGAAAAAACAAACAAAAAATGGTATTACTTTTGGGTCGTAGCCATCACTTTCACTGCAAGATACTTTACCTTTGCATGATCTCTGAAACATGATGAAGAGATACAAAATGTTCCATCAACGCTTCATAATGAAAAACACCTAAATTCATTATTGAGTTGTCAAAGAAAGTAGTATTTACAGTATAGTCACGTTGTAAGTATTGCACTATTTTACCATCTCAAAATATAAACATTACAGGTTAAATCTGATTATATAAACCTCTGGTCCTTTTTTCTGGATGCATTTTTTTTTTTAATACTTTTAGGTCATACTTTCACAGATATGTTGTTCTTATTAGATGTCATTTCTCCAGACGATCTTACTTCTCATAAAGGACGATGTCTGGGAGCCAGATGTTTTCAGATGGAACCCTGATTGATGTGATTCCTCCATATTTCTCCGGATTCCACCGCAGCTTGTAATCAATCCACTCCTGCTCAATATAAACACATGAATCTTCTTACAAATATTATACAATTATTCCATCACAAAAATGACACTGTTGTCTAAAATGTCATGTTCATTTTAACCTTTAAAGACTTATAACTATATTTTCTCTCTACATTTAATCTTTCCTAAGCGATTGAACATCTTTTTTTTTTTTTTTTAAATAATATCCTCTACAATTTTGCATTTATCTGCAAAAATTACATATTTTTCTACATTTAATTTACTGATCTTAAAGATATTCATGAAGCTCAGGGCAAAATCAATGGTTGTTACATAAAAATACACAAAACCAAAGAAAAAGTGACTTTTGCAGCAGATATCTTATGATATAATGTAACGTGATATAAAAATAAGTGTCTCCAACCACTGTCATTTGTCAAACTATGTGTTTTTTGTTTTTGTGTTGTTGTTTGTTGTTGTTGGTGTTGTTTTTTGGGGGGTTTTTGGTGGATTAATGTTGTAGAAAATGGAGGTGTTTCCATGGTCAATTTGGAGCCTGTAAACATCCCATCAAGACACATATTATGCCGTTAAAAATCCAAAAACCTGCACAAAAAAATACAAAGGCACTGAAATAAATTGTAATTCAGAAATGACCCTTGATTGTGTTAGTGTCACTCTCTTAAACCTGCAACAGAACTTCTTTTATAAAGTGCGACACAAAAAGAAAATAAATAAAAAATATGCAAAATATTTTTGTCTAGTTGATGCAAAATTAAACTGAACCATGTAACATCATTTTATTTTCGTGTCTTGCTTACCTGACACAGCCAGACATTTGTTGTCATTAATTGGTTCTTTTCATCCTGTAACAAAAAACAAACAACAGACAAAAAAAAAGGTGTTATAAAAGAAATCAATTAAACAAAGCAGACATTTGTAGGTGAAGGGCATGTTTCATTATTGTAGAATACATGAATGAAATTTGCTCAAATGATTGACAACTCTTTCAACACATGGACCTTACACAAAGTAATGTTTATTTCTGATCCTGTGAAAGACTCAGACATAGTTTTAAAAATAGGGATTAAAATAGTTTGAGTAAATCTAGTTAGTAGGTTTTATTTTGCTTTGTTTTCAAACATGTTCGGTACTCTTTCCCTTAAAGTAAGAGGTAATCATCAGCAGAGGAACATGACACATTCTGCAGGGTTGTATGTGCTGTCAGTGTTTTTTACAGCACAAACCTAATCAGATCAGTCAATGTTCTGTTACAATTAGTTTTTTATAATGAAAGTTGTCTTTGTTTTGTGAGATTTCAAGTTTCTATCTGTTTCATTTGGGTAAAAGGAAACAACACATAAGTAGGAAGACTGTGACCGTGGCATGGCGGGTGTTAACCTGATGACATGATAGACTAAATCCAGTAACATCTGCATAGATTCAAAGATGACAGGTGTAAATTAATCTGGTCTTCGGGCGGGACTAGTCGACATAACTGACAAAGATATACGGGTGTCTAAGTTGAAACGCTGGACAGCTGATCTTAAAGATGCTGTTGTTGTTGAAGATGTTCTTTCTCAGAATTACAAATGGAGTGAGACTGAAAACCCTCCCAAATCAGGCCAACTTGTGTTTACACAAATGGAATGCTTCCCCAATATTTATATGAACATAAAAAAAGTAAAATCACATTAACTAGGCAAAAGAAATATTTGTTGTTCAGTGAAATAGTCCTTTTTAACTCGGGTTGACATCAGACTGCATGCTCCAGTACACGTTATGAAAGACACATAGAAACAGACAGCGTTTTTGGTTTACTCATCATGTTTGTTTTGCTGCAGGTGGATAGGTTAAATTTGGGTTTTCTTTTCATAAATACTGTATGAGGAAGTCTCAAATAGACATTGAGTATTTTACTGGTTAATAACGAGTCTTTTTTGGGTGAGTTCCAAATGTTTTTATTACGTGCACAATTAAAATTTGGTTTTCTCTACAACAGTTCATTGATTTCATAAATGCAACACACTATAGATTATTTTATACATAG
>JAPSES010000002.1:13281228-13294374 GCA_029822895.1 Maxillicosta whitleyi
ACAGACAGACAGAGAGACAGATAGATAGATAGATAGATAGATAGATAGATAGATAGATAGATAGATAGATAGATAGACAGACTTTTACAATAATATACAGTTAATAAAAGAGATGCATATAATACATTGAGAAAGGACAGACTAGGTGTAGTCAAATGGTGGGAGAATGAAAGTTGTTCAAGTTCAATGAGACTAATCCATTTATTTTCTGGATATTGGATTTTCTTAAAAGGTCTCTGGTTCACCTTATCACAGCGGCCAAGGCTCAATTCTGACCTGAGGCCATTCCCCTTCTCTCTCTTCTCCCTCGCTCTTTCCACATAGTCAACCAAATAAAGGCAAAATTCCTACAAAAAAAAAAAATCTTTAAAAATACCACAACAAAAAGAAGTTAAGACACAGGTTCAACTGAGATAGGTAAAAAAGAAAACACAAACCAGCGAGCAAAAAAACTTACACATTTTGAACCCATATCTTATTTATTTTTAGAAATGAATAGAGACAGTATGGCCATTTACAGTTTGTACAAGTTCAATCTACATTGTGCATTTCAAAGTGTTTCTATATGTTTTTGTGACTTTGATAAAGTGAATTCATGAGGAGATGTATAATTATATTGTGACCACATGTAGAAAGCACATCATTATCATAATGAGGGGACAGTCGTAGCCAGCATCTTTCCCAGAAGCCATGCATAACAACAAGAAAGCTATTGTGAAGAAATAGTGGCAGGCATTCAATGACCTTTAAACCACAGTCGTACATATCATCACCAGCTGATTAAAGGCTGTGTCTCAAAACTGCAATGTCCTGACTTACCATGACAAGTGCTACTCCACAATCTGATATATATTCAGAATATTCAGCCTCTTCTTTCTTCAATCTAATCATTTCAGAGGCTTATCTATATTAACAATACTTAAATATTACTTGAGAATATTAAACATTGTACAAGATCGTACAGTGGCAATAGCTGAGTGGACATTTTCATTCAAATACACAAAATAGAAAAGCAGAGACACAATAGCATGGCACAGGAGAGGAGGAAAATGTGGAAATGTAAGAAATTGAGGGCAGATGTCAAATTACATGTGCAAAAAAAGAAAACAGCGACAAAGGCCAGCAGACTGAATATCAGCAGTGTGTGGATGTTGATTATGGGAAAAGAAGGAACGGGGAAATGTTGGGAAGTCATATGAGGAGACGAAGCTGAGGGCTAATGGTGATGTCTGATGATGGAGTCCCAGAGAAGAATAAGAGACAGAAAGGGGACAAACAGGAGGAAGGAAAAGATGGTACAGTTCAGTGTTTGAAGTGAAAAAAGCTGCAGGAGGGATAATTCCCATAGTCATTGAAGTGGGTTACAGAGACGGACCAAAAGAGACAAAGAGGAAGAGGAGGAGAGCCGACAAATCTGAGAGCCTCATTTGAGGAAGCTGATGAGTGGCTGAAGGAAGAGTCCCAGAGTTCCGAGCACACACACAGTCACAAACACCCACAGGAAGATCCTGTCGATGACCATGGCCACGTATTTCCAGTCATCCTCCACCTGTAAGAGGAGAAATTCTGCATTAACACTTATGCAATCACACTGTTCATGAAAACTAAGACAAAAACTAAAACAAGCTGTGACAAAACTAACATTACCTTGAATGAAAAAGTAAATGAACGCTTCAGTTCATCCAAATACTGGGTGTATTTATCCTTACATGAAAATGTCTTAATGCGCTCTCAGTTACGGCCAAAAACATACTTTTTAAGGTCACAGTCTTGACCTTTATCTTTGACATTTGGCCACAAAAATTAGGTGATCTTTGTTTTAATGGCGAGACGTGATGGTACAACGACCTTTACCTTCAGCCATCAAAATATCTCAGATTCATCCTTTTGTCATTCTGTGAAACACTTCTTGAGATATTGTGTTTTAAATATAATGAGGAAGAAGTGACATCTAAAAACAACACAACCTGCATAAAAAATACAATAAACAATGTGATACTAAAACAAACAGAAATACAGCTTCATTTAATTTTGCCTCAGTGCTAATTGTTCATGATGAGGAATAAAATGGTTTTTACAGTAACAACATTAAAATGGGTTGAATAAAACTGCTCTTTGCTGATTTTGCTTGATGGTAACTGTGAAATTTCTACTGCATTTTCACTGTTTTAGAGTTAAACGCCTGTGCATAGGGGCATTTTTGTCACCGGGTTACTTGATGTGTATTGCACGTTCATTTGTTCATTGTTTCGTTTGGTCAGGTGTGGACAATTGGATCGTGACAGCGGAAACCACGATGCTATTGTGTGTCTAAAGCAGAGACAGTATCACTATTCTGCATGCATCAAAAACAAAGGTCGCAGCTTTGCTAAGAAAAGACGGAGCTGAAGCAACAAACATATCAGGACCATCCAGAATGTGAAAGAAGCATACACAAAGCCCCCCCCCCCCCCCTCCATCTGCACCAAGCAAGCAGCTTTACACTCCTTTTATAGCTCCATGTAAACAGTTGCAGCATTGTTTAGAAAGCTAGGTGGAAATGCGCACACTGTTCCAAGATCATATGTATTTATATAGCCTTGTACGTGTGTGTGCTGCCCTCATTATGAAAAACACACCTAATACAAGGAGAGATGAAACCCGGTCCATTTTCTTGTTTTTAAACTGTATTATTTGTTTAAAAATAATAAAAAATGTATAAAATTATTGGTTCATTTATTTGTGTATTTGGACCCTAATAGTTGATAAAGTTTGAATTTGAACCCTCCAGGTTCTGCAAAACTATCTTTATATTCATTTTGGCAAAAAATCTCGTAGATTTCTACAACATGTTTTAATTCCTACTTAATTTGTTATGTTTATAAGTAGTTACATCACGCCATTTGCAAATATAAGGTCAAGACTTCTGAAGAGCGTTTCTCTGAATACGACGGCAGCGGTTGTAGTAAAAAGTGAAAATATGTCCAAGCATCGATGTGATTACCTAAAATGTTCAGTTTTTGGTTGAACGGGACAGAGCAGCACAGCTAACAACCTGGAGGGGGTGGGGCCTGAGGTGGCTCATTTGCATTTAAAGGGCCAGTGCTCAAAATGACCTTTCTGGTGTCATTACTCAGAAATAAGGTTGAAAATGAACCTGTGTGAATTAATGAAGAATTCAGACCCAAACAGCATTTATAGTTTATGTAGAGAACAGGGAAATGTTTGAAAATGTATAATTCCATTTTTTAAAAAAGAAAAATATCACTCCTCTAAGAACAAAAAATGTCTCCTGATGCAATAATAAAAATGGTTCAGACGTCTATAAGAAGATGACAGCATTTGTGCAAGTATCAGTGAAAGAAAACATCCCCTCTGTCAGTGAGGTTTTCACCCATGTTTATCTGTTGGTTTGATTGTTTGCAGGATTACACACAACACACTGCACCAATTTTCATGAAACACAGTGGAAATGTGGAGTGTGGACCAAAGATGAACCCTGTTGGTTTTGGAGCAGATACAGACAAATGTGCAGAGGCATTACTTTTGTTCTATAACTGTTTCTAACATTGTCGAATAAGCAGCTTGACTTGATTCTGAGTACAGTGTGGACCTAATGGAAGTTTACACTCTATTGAGTATCTGTAGATTTATTATAGTTATAACTGACTCTCTGCTGTAAAAGAACTATGTTTCCTAAAGCTGTCATTGCTTAAACAATTGGATAATTGTGTGGAAAATATATTTTAATCTCTCGATGGTTTGTTGAGACTCCAGGTGTGCTTATTGATTCTTTGTTCAAATTCCAAAATGTAAGGTAAAGATGTCATTTTTCACTGTACTCTTAACATTCACACTCAAAGTACACAGTATTTACTAGTGTTGAGCAATAACAAAATCTTAAATCATAGATAGAAAGAAATCAGTCATGAGCAGTAAATCTAACAACTACCAGGAGTTATTTGGAGGAGAGTGTTATCCACACATAGACTTTATTTATGTGTTTATTAGGTATATTAAAGGCTGCCAAAGTATAATTGATGCCAGTCTAAAGGAATGACACCATCTGTAATCCTTTTTACTTTAAAACCCTCACCCCATCCCTGCAGCACCTCACCTCCTATCAGCAAATAAGCGCCTTGTCCTTAGGTAACTTCAACCATCAAAACAAACATATGACTTAGAGCTAATTTACACATTCTTTGCATTTCTTTCTTTCTGTTTGTGCGCCTTTGTAATATAAAGATTCCTTTTTTGTTGTTGTTTTTTTTTGCTGCTCCATCCAGAACAGTATGAGAACCAAGAATCAAAATTGTCAGGTCCCTAATTCTTGGTTTTATGTTATCAGGTCTAACAAGGGGTACTGATTTTGGTTTGGTTTGTTTGTTTGATTGATTATCAACACTCTAGCAGAAAAATACATTGTTGAATTCATACCAGATTGGATTTATAGATTGCCAGTGACCCAAAATAGATTTCATTAGATTTGAAAATATGTAGGTCAAACTTAAAATTTTTGCTGAATTTTTAATATCTTTTTTTCTCCATTTATTTTTAATGGGTTAAAATTCACAAGTCTGTAGCAGCAAAACTATTGGTTGAATTCATACCAAAATGGGTTTATAGATTGCCAGTGACTCAGAATAGAAGTGGTTACATTTTGGGAAAATTAGGTCAAAGTTACCTTTTTTTATGCATTTTTAAAATCATTTTTTTCCCTCCCATTTACTTACAATGGGCAAAATTTCAAATGTCTATAAAAACAGCATTTTTTTTTAATTTACTTCACACTTGGCACATATATAGAGGCAGTTGATATGTTGACATCAGCACACACATACGCATGATGACATCAGCTGGATGCCAAAATAAGCTACAATAAATATGAGGGGCGGGGTTTGTTGAGCCTGACACCACTTGTTTAAATGTGTTTTCAACTTTAAAAATTAGACAATTTCAACAGACAGCATAGATTATAACCTTGATGACATACCTCTTTGGCTTTGTTGCGTGTCCTCATATTCTCTGCTATGTACTTCACACTCTCTATGGCTTGCTTGATCTCTGGTGACACCACAGAAAACGCAACAACTGCATTGACAGGCGATGGTGCATTCAGGGACCGCGATAGCTTGGGCGTCTCTGGTTCCTGTCGCGCCTGGGTCTGAGGTGCCTGTGGAGGAGGAGGAGGAGGTGGGGGAGGTGGAGGAGGAGGAGGCGGGGGAACCATTGGAGGAGGGACAGGAGTGGGAACCTCCTTGCCTCTATAAGGGCACCTCCTGTTCATTTCCCGGTTCATGTCACGATTCATCTCGCCGTACTCCACACAGTTCATGGAGCCGCCAGCAGAAGTAGCCCCTCCTCCTGCGGTGCCACCATCCAGCGGTGGACACGCTACACCTCCAGTTATACCTCCAATGCTTACACTTCCTGATCCGCTTCCCGATCCTATACTGTTTTTTCGTTTCTTGTTTGCTCCCACACTCAGTGGTCCACCGCCTCCACTCATCCCACCACCGATACTCGCAGATGAGGAGCAGCCCTGGTCGATGGGCCGCCTCATCAGCATCACTCTGGGCAGTACTCCAAGGAACACAGCCCTCACCCACTCCGGCATGGTGTGAGTCATGGGGGTGCGATAGTGGACGTTCAGCACAAAGACAGTGATGACAATACTGAGAGTGACAAAAATCATGGTGAAGAGGAGATACTCCCCGATCAGAGGGATGACGAGTGAAGTCGAAGGGATTGTCTCAGTGATGACGAGTAGGAACACAGTGAGGGAGAGCAAGACTGAGATACAAAGGGTGACCTTCTCTCCACAGTCAGAGGGGAGGTAGAACACCAGCACGGTGAGAAAGGAGATGAGGAGACAGGGGATGATCAGGTTGATCGTGTAGAACAGAGGCAGGCGACGGATGTAGAAGGAGTAGGTGATGTCCGGGTAGATCTCCTCACAGCAGTTGTACTTGATGTCATGTTTGTAACCAGGTGCATCAATGATTTCCCACTCTCCGCTTTCCCAGAAATCTTTGAGGTTCACCTAGTGGGATAGAGTAATAGACGCTTAAGTCGCTAATAGACACTTTAAAAAATTACAAATTTAGAGAAATCTGTTATTTTATTCGCAGTCACCTGCCATTGTCCTTTTCAGTAAAACATATATTGAAGCATAAGATTCACTTATGTGCATGTGTTTACTTTAAGTTTGTCTCTTGTCTTCTTTACATTATGGAACTAATATATATAGAAGCCACAGGTGATGCAGGACATCTGCTGAAAAATTAGTAATTTTCCCAAACTTGTGTGTACCTGCATGTACACTGTACACGGCTTTCTGTGTATATTACTGTGCATGTCTTCTGCTACTCTACAACATAATACTGTGGAACACTAAACACCATTATACTGGAAATGATAACATCTACACAAATGTCTTGTAAGAACATGAGCATATCTTGAACATTGAATCTTAAATATTTTTTTAATAATTTGCCAGTTATTTTATTGCAATGAACTGACAAAATATTAATATTAATATAGTATGTTATTATTTTAAATGCAAAACTTTATTTGATTCCCTTATCTGTAAATACAATATTCCACCTGAGGTTGATTTTAAAGAGCAATGGTGCTTAACAAACAAGTCCCATGAGCTGCCGCAACATCTTTCTGTCCTAGCAGCAGAAATTACATACAGTGCATGGGAAAAAAGTTATTACTGAAATATATTAAAAAGTGTTTTCCACTACAAATCAAGCATTTTAGACAGAAAAAAACAACATAAGCCCATAAATGGCCAATGGTACAATGTTAACAGTTGCCATTTGTAAATTGTAAAAGTTCACTACAATGAATTCAAGAGATTTCAAAGCCTTTCATAGATTTATGTTCAAGTAGAAAATATGATTAAATAGAAAAGTATTTATACTAGTCAATTCTTTTTATATATTTTCTTTTCTATTTTTATCTGTTATTTTAATGAAAAAATGAATGATTTGCCAAAAAGTAAGTAAATAAAATCAATTAAATGCCCTAATTCTGTAAATCTGTGCATCTCTCTCCCGTGATCTTGGACTCACTCACCTTTGAGCCAATTAGAACCAGGTCTATCTTGGCTTTGTCATACGTCCAGGAGCCAAACTTCATGGAGCAGTTCTGATAGTCGAAGGGAAAGTAGGTGATGTCCATGGGACAGGAGGATTTAAAAATAGCCGGAGGAATCCAGGTGATGGTGCCGTCAAACTTCAGCAGCGCCTTGGTTTTGTCCTCCACCAAAAAATCACCCACAGCACTAAGAGAGAGAGTGGAGTAGACAATCATGACTGTACTTAAAGGACATTATAGCATTCAGTAAAAACGTCACAAAAAGCAGTAATGAAGTAAAAAAAAAAAAAAAAAAGCATAACAGGAAAAGAAAAATGGGAAAAATGACAACCATGGTTGAAAACCTAACTATACTCAGACTAAAGGTGGATTTAGAACTAGAAATAAAGCACCTCATGTGACATTTTGCACAATACTGAAGAAAGGCAAGAGTATCTGTAGCTTTTTAAAACTCACTTGTTGTACAAAACAATGTCTGGCCTCCAAATCTTGTTAGATGGAACACGTATGAACTCAATCCCATCATATTCAACAGGAGCCCATCTCAGTTTGTAGTCGTTCCAGACCTGAAACGCACCAGAAAAATCATCATAAAAGCAAACAGTCATCACATACAGACCCTGTGGGATCAGTGACAACATACAGAGGCTGAAACACAAATCTCACTCACATGTCTCAGCCACAGATTTGTTTCCATAATCTGATTCACTTCATCCTGAAACAACAAGTATCACAAAGAAAAGTGAAGCTTAGATACATTTTACTATTTGTATCTGTTTGTTAATTGTTTTTCTAACTCCTCTGCTCTTACCACTTTGACCAGCTGAGATATAGACACTTCAAACTCCACTGTGACGGGGTCAGAAACATTCTCCACAGGTCGGATGAACTGGTTGTACCTCCTAAACAACCTCCGGAACAATCTGTCCTCCGCTTTTGATGAAAAACAACCTGATGAAACAGAATGGTGTGAATATGAGTTCTAATTCAAGCCTATGTACAGAAATGCATGATAAAACAGTAGGAGTAAATCATAGAAAAGGAAAACGTATTGTAGAATAATTTGGGGGAAATGAGACAGAAACTGTGCATCCTCTAGATGGAATGTGGGTTAAAAGCTGTCCGATTATGTACATAAGATATTTCATTTGTATGACCGGTCGATCTACGTTCCTACCCTCACCTATGGTCACAAGCTTTGGGTAGTGACCGAAAGAATGAGATCACGAATACAAGCGGCCGAAATGAGCTTTCTCCGCAGGGTGTCTGGGCTCTGCCTTAGAGATAGGGTGAGAAGCTCGGTCATCCAGGAGGGGCTCAGAGTAGAACTGCTGCTCCTTCGTGTTGAGAGGAGCCAGATGAGGTGGTTTTGGGCATCTGGTTAGGATGCCTCCTGGACACCTCCCTGGTGAGGACTGCCATCAGTCAGTTATTTGTTGGCATTAGTAAACTCCATCCAATTTTAAGCTAACGGTAGCTTATGGATAAGGATTTTCACAGAACAATTCAACCCAAATCCTCTAAAATAGAGCTGATATTATCACCAGGCATTTGAGGAACATGTTATTTTTCTGTGCTACAGTTTACACATTGGAAATATAAGGTGACTAATGTGTGTTTTTGTTAATATTTTATAGACAACAACCAAAAAACCCTGCATCACTAAACAATACTGCGTCCTTTGCAGGTAGGCACTTGGATGTGTGTGCCTGTATCCAAGGTCAAACTGCCTCCACTAACTGGTATCTGGAAAGACCCACGCCTCTCCAAGCAGAAAACACTGTCTCTCTTGGGGAAGAGCACACTTGCAGCACCACCACTTCAGAAACACAGTGCAAGTTAATTAAGCTGCAAATTCACCACCACAGAATGTGATCCGTCTTCATCTGCTTCCTTTCTGCAACTTATCTTCCCTTCATCATTCTCTTACATCTGTTTTCTGGTTAAATGAACACAGGTCTCAAAAATGGGTTTAGCCACTTCTCTGTAGCTTCAGTCCATGTCGGCGAGAAACACTGCTAATCAATTCCAGCATAGCAGCAAGAAGGTGCGCACGCGCACACACACACACACACACACACACACACACACACAGACTACTCAACAATGGTCCCAAACCATCAAACTTGCACTTAGTGAGCTGTGTTAAACCCTTTTAGCGATGTTGCAGCACCTAAAGGGCAAAGGGGGCACAACCCATATATGTACACAAATAGCTGTAACATGCATTCACTGGAAAGGTTTGTTTCCCTGACAACAACTAAATAAAACATGGTCCTTTTATGGGACACTTTATTTATTTGTGAGTTGGGTAACTCTACAAACCAGTAGTATTTTTAACTGGTTAACACTGGTAATTTCCCTTCCAGCACTCAGTAGTTTTATAATAGGATTCTTTATTATTTGTAAGTATATATTGTACTTATAACATATACTGAAACTGACCCTTTACTTTTAAAGGCAGGGTAAGAGATCCTGGAAAATACACAATTCAATTCTATTATTATTGTGCATTTAATTAATTGGTTGCAGTTGGGGTTATTAAAAAATATAGTAAAAAAAAAAAAATGCTCCAGGAAAACATCTGCTACCCTTTAACCAATCATTAGCTGATCAGACTAGAACACACAACACACTGCAGACTAGCAGTGGACTGCTATGTCAGGTGTCTGGGTTTGAGTACCTTCCTCAAGGCCACATCAGACAGCTACTTATCCACCTGTCTGGGGAATTGAACTGGCAAACCTCTATTCACAAGTTACCTCTGTTTTCTTCTAAACCAAAGGAGTCCACATTTTCACCATTTTAATCATAATAATTTATATGCCACATGCTACTTACCTCTAAACTGTATTAATAATGTACATTATTTGTATGTTCATTGAGAGCTGCAGGAAGGATAATGTGACAAATAGTTGTTTAAAAGAAGTTATAACAAAAGAAATGTTAGCTATCTGACAACTACAGCACAAACAAGAGTAGCAGAGAAACCTGCCTTCATGAAACAGTATTGTTTTTATCCTTTATGATCAAACAAATATTTCATATGCACTTTCCATAAACAAGGCCAGTTCTTTTTATTGCCTTTGGGAGAACACTCATGTAGACATCCCAGATTACAGTCTGTCTGCTTTTTCTTCCCAGAGAAATAATACTTTTATCTTTCAGTGGATTTTGAAGGCTGTCTGAATCTTAATCATTTTAAGTAATGTACAGTCTGAAGATAATAATCCAAAAATACAGTAGACAACCCTCATAGGTTTATCACAACGATCATAACATCACAAGGGACCGATGCAGCTCTGGGGTAGCCTAACACTTACATAATTATACCATCTGGTATTAAAAAAAAGTGACTCAACAACACATACAATTTATATATATTTAGTTCACTTAAAACAGACCCAAAAATATTTTTGTTGTGACTTCTAAATGAATTTTCCCTCTACACATTTAATGTTTCCTAAGTGATTCATCACCATTTATTATCTGCATTTTAGTGAAAATAATATATATTTTCCACAGTTCATGTACTTATCATGTACATGTTCAAAAAAACTAAGGTTAAATTCAAATGTTATTATATTAAAACAGAGAAAGCGGAAGAAAAACTGTCTTTTTCTGCCAAATATATCATTAACTGAATCTAAAAACTCCATTGGTTTTTGGTGAATCAATGTTGCGGAAGTCGACGCTGTTTCCATATTCACGACAGAGCCTCTGAACAAACAAATAGGTCAAATCTGATGACAATGAAATGCTAAAAACTGCATTTTATCTGCATTATTTACATGTATTGATAGGATTGGTGGTTGAAAAGTTATTAAATATTTTAGATCTGTAGATGCTTTTAGTCGCCAGTGGCTGTTTAGGTTTTTAAGGGTTAAAACACAAACAGACTGCTACTGCAAGAGTGAAGTGACCTATGTATAAATTATTGAAAAAAAATTCCTTCAGATCTACATTGGTTTTAGGGCTCCGTAGTTAAGAAACGAGACTATATAGAGACTTCATAACTCTCCAGAAGTTTTCTGAGGTCACTGTCGGAGGCAAGTTAAGTCTTGGAGCTTAATGAAAAGGCCTCTCTCCTGAGACACTTGTATAATTCCAGCTCTTGGTACCTGCCTGAAAAACTGCCCACTGCTCCCTGATTTGCTGCCCTGCAGGAACCTTGTTTAAGCCCTAATTGGGTGAGGGGAAATGAGGGTAATTATAATCAGTCCATTAATTGGACCTTTTGTTCACTAAGACAAAAAAAAAAACTTAAGCCAATATTTTTTTCCCTCTGTTGGCAGACTCACTCCACTAATTCCATGTCTTTGTTCTGCCACTTAAGATCTGAAGTGGCCTTAGTTTTCAAAAGTTAATTATAACCTTTGGCCTTTTACTCCACTTCATTACACACGTTACTTTAAAGACACACTCCAAAGCATTTAAGACAGGATTTTAAGCTGATGTAAAATCTATAATACCTCCTTTAAAGCAAAGAATGTGTAATAATAAGACAGGTTTATTATTGTCAATGCAGGACAGCCAAAAGTAAACAAAGAAGTCATTAGTGGCACCAAAATATGTTCTGATGATAAGTGTATGAACTCACAAGAAGTTTGTTCATTTCTATAGACGGAACTGTCTTTGTCTCCACTGTTGAAAATTGCGTAAAAATTGAGTTGACATCACTTTCGTTTTAACAGGCGTGCGCTCTTTTCCTCCCTTTCACTGATGTGACAAGGCTTTGTTGTGACACTGATGAAGCCAAGTCAAGCAGTCATGCATTTCACCCTTAAATAGCTACATTGATTTAGAATTAGCAAATCAAACAGTGAGTGTGAGTCTGTCTCTCGCGGATACAGGAGCCTAAAGCTGGTGAAAGACCTCTTTGATCGACCATGTGCTTAACAGGATGAGCCTGGAAGCAAGTGCTGGACACATTGAAGGAACTAATTACCTTCCCATAATACACTGCTGACAGCGTATGTATGTGTGCAAGGAAAAAGAGATACAAAGTGAGGGAGAAAGACAGCATGGAGACGAGATAGGAACGACAGCAGTAACAACCAGAGAAAAACTAGATAGCGTGTGTGTGCTCTCTAGGGTTTTTGATGGCCTGACTGTGACACACTGAATGATGCACAAGTGGATCCACGGTGATTACTGACTGTTCTGCGACCATCCCATTAAGACTGCGATGTATGGTTTGGCCTGCGTGGGTCTCCATGTACAAAGAGCTATACTAGAACAGTGCGCACTGTTCCTATTTATGTACATTCATTCACCTCTGATTTGACTCAGTCTGAGCAGCATATGATTTTTTCACTGATGCATGAAATTCAATATCTCCCTGCATCCATGCCTTCATCCAAGTAAATAATATAAGTGTCAGGGTCAGCATTGGTTTTTATGAAAAAGACACATTATTACAGTCATATCATGAAAAAAGTGGGATGACAAGATTTTTTTTGTCATCTCGCACTTAACCTGACAGTAGAGTTACACAAAGTGTTGACACCAACACTGACGGAGCAGAAAATACAAAAGTATTTCATTGATCTCAATCTGACCTGTGGTGTCACCACTAACACTTGATGACTTTAGTGTTGGACCATTTATAATCTTAACCAACGATGACGAAGCTAAAATAGGATGTGTTTTTTTAAAGAAATTCACAGATTGCATTATTAAACAAGTAATTCCAGGCCCAACAAACTCCACCCCTCGCACATATTTTAACTTATTTTGGCATTGATCCAGCCGATGTCATCATGTGTATGCTGGTGTTAGTATATCAGTTGTCTCTATATATGTGCCAAGTTCGAAGTAAATTGAAAGAAATTTGATGTTTTTATAGACGTTTGAAATTTCATCTATTATAACTAAATGGTCGGGGAAAAAAAAGATTTAAAAAAATAATTAAAAAATGTTAACTTATGTCTACTTTTCCCAAAATATAACCACATCTATTCTGGGCCACTGGTAATCTATAACCCCATTTTGGTATGAATTCAACCAATAGTTTTGCTGCAACAGACATTTAAATTTCCACCCATTATAAGTATATGT
>JAPSES010000002.1:13322576-13350171 GCA_029822895.1 Maxillicosta whitleyi
GTTCTTTATCTCCAGTCTATGCAGGAGTCTGTTCACATTTTAAGTCGGGGTTAGATGCACATGTGACTGTTCATGTCACATTTCCAGAGGCTCTCACATGAACACGAACATTCATGAATTATAAGGTGTTCCATACTGTAGCTCTTTTCCTGGAAGGACTTTAGACCTGCTGGGAAACATTATATACTGTCAGGTTCAGTAAAACAGAATACCTGTGGAGCTGCGTCCTTCACTGGATTAGTGACAAACACACAAGTGACTGAAAGAAACACAAAACGAATGGATTCAGATGGTTTAAAACAGTCTTTCACACACATGTTTTTGATGTTTTCTTCTTTAAAAGGAACTTCTCCAAATCACAATAGTTCTGTTTTACTCATTTTTTTTCTTACCATTGTATAAGTAAATTAAACATTATGAAGTGTCTGGCAAATCATAACTTCATTTTATGTATGTCACTGAAAAAAAAATGTATTCACACTGTTTAAATGTGACAAAATAACTACATTTAGGTCAACAGAAACATTCAGGGTAGTAAAGATTCTTGTTGAAAGTTTTCTGTGATGCTATATGTTATTTTCAAGCTCAACAATTCATAGCAATATTGCGCATAAAATTTATACGGTCATTATTTCCTGTTATTATCTGTATTAACTGTAATTTTTTATTCAAGATATTATTAATTTGTGTTCTTATTTAGTTATAGTTGAGTTGGAGCCTTGAGTAATTTTTTTTTTTTTTTTTTATCATATGTGCTAACACTGTTTGGTATGTTGCATGTTTGGCTTTTGTTAAAGTGGATGTCAACAGCAGCAAAGCAAATCTGCCTATGGATACAAACAAAGTAAGTTGATAAGAAAGTTAATATTGAATATCTGAAAAGTAATGGTTTACACGAAATACATATTCATTAAAATAAAATGTTTTTGTTGAGCTCAGACTCTGAACCATCCAATGCACAATTACAGTTCAGTTACCAAACTGATGGAGCAGAAGGTGAATGGTACTAGAAGCGTAGACTGGCCTACTTGTTAAAACCTGAGGACAACCTCCTGTTACCCAAGCCATATGCAAACAGTTCAGCATTACTCCCATAGGTTCAACCTTGCTGGCACCACAGCGTAAAGAATGGGATGTGAAGTAACTATCTGGGGCAGATCACACAGAGCGCTGCAGAGCACATGAGCCCCATGGTATAGGTCAGAGGTGGAGTGTGAAAAGGTTGGTACCATGGTCCAACTCGCCACTGAAAAGCAGTAGGGCAGAAGCAGTGGGAGGGGGGGGGGCACGGCACCAGGAATGTCAATGATCCATGAACAGACAAAGGTGTCATATGTACAGTATCAGCCAGATGTCTAATCTATGTGGAGTTTAGATTAAACGCTGACAGCATCAGGTAACAGCTCAAAAATAACATCAGACCAAATGCAAGTTTATTTCAGTTAAATGTCCCCAAATGTTAGAGTCACAGAGTGACCCACAAAAATGGTAAAGTTTAGGAGTTACAAACAGCAACATCAAGAACAGACGGGGCTCTAACCCTTGAAGGAAACATCAACCGAGGGCAAATGAGTTCTATTTTGCCAAAGAAATCAAACGCAACTCACTGAACAGGCAGCAAAGACACAACGCTGGAGTGTCACACACACAGCATTTCTATATGACTTTTGGATCTTATTTCGAGCTCATTTTATTGCCTTTTGATATGTATCTGTCTTTTTATGTATTGTACTTTTCTCTTTTAATATACACAACCTGGTCAATGAATAAAAAAAGAATCCTGCACTTTTCTTTTCATATATTCCTATTTTAACTTTATTTATATTTTATACTTTAAGTCCATTTTGTTTGCATTACTTTTATCTGCTATGACAGGGATCACTGTCAAACAAAATGTCATTGTATAATCATGTGCAAATGGCAATAAACTATCTATCTATCTATCTATCTAGTTGGTTCGATTAGCTCTGATTATTGCATGTATCTGCTACACTATACTTTTGATTATTTCTGTCCATAGTTGCATCATTTTTTGCCTAAAATCTTGAATTAATGCTCCTGTCTTTGGTCTCTGTTATGTGTGTAGTAAGTAGACATGTTCAACACTGAGTTGCTTCCTCATGTTTTTCTAGATAATATGTGAGAATATTATCCTCTTGATAAGAGAAGGGGAACACAATGCATACAGCAACTATGTATTTTGAATATGCCTTCAAAATTCCTAAAAATCCACAACCAAATTTAAATACAAATGCTTAAGCTTCTTCAGAAGTTAAGTGAGGAAAATGTTCAATCAATAAAAAACATCAAACATTTCATACATTTGAAGTGTGCACTTACTGCACTAACTTCAATGTATGATACAACATATTCTGGTAATTGTCACTACTGCCCTTGTAACTTATGATCCTGGTTGTGCATTTTGCTGTAACAAGATATGTGTGTGTCCCAATATCACACTAACAGCATCTCCAGGAATCATCTCTACTTTATTGATATCATAACTGTAGCTATAGCTGTCAAGGTGGAACTAATGTGACTCATGTTGTCATTTCCTGCTTTGACCTGTTGAAACAAAAGCAAATATATTTCTACTGTTGTTGTCTAAAACATTTGCCTTGGAGCCACAGTTTACACGTGGCAATAAATGATCGTTGTGTGGCTTTATCGGCCAAAATGAAAAAAACATAAACAAATCAATAAGCCAGATGGTGTTACATGTGCCATTCATCCGCCTAAAGAACATCACATCAGGAGGAAACTGATGTGAGTCCACAACCTCAGAGGCTTTAAAATGATGACCAACAATGGGACAATAATGGGAAGGGATGAATGTGTGAAACTTAGACTAAACTAGATAACCTTTACCATGCCATCAGGTCTGTCTGTATACTATCTATATGTATATTGACATTTTTACAGAGGGTAGGTTTCTTCTATAGTTTGATTCATCTCAACAATGATCCAAATCAGGATGTATACCTGGATTTAGTTTTTAAAGGAGTGTCTCATTTTCCTCTTTTACCGTCTCAATACACAGTAGAAACACAGAAAACACAGGAAGTAAGCGTCCCTGATTATCTAGTCACGTGTCTTTTTAAAGGTCATGATTTTCATTAATCCTAATGATGATGAGATTCATTAAGAGAACCAGTTGATAATCATTCCACTAATGTCATCTATCTTTAGTACTCATGTTGGCTGTATTGCTCATACACTATATTGCCAAAAATATTTGCTCACCTGCCTTGACTCACTTATGAACTTAAGTGATATCCCGTTCTTAATCCATAAGGTGTAATATAACTTCAGTCCATCCTTGGCAGCTTATAACAGCTTCAAATTTTCTAGGAAGGCTTTCCACAAGGTTTAGGAGTGTGTTTATGGGAAGCGCATTTGTGAGATCACACACTGATGTTGGATGTGAAGGCCTGGTTCTCCACTCTAATTCATCCCAAAGGTCTTCCAGGACTCTGTGCAGGCCACCCACATTCATCTAAATCAAACTGCATCCAGGTCTTTATGGACCTTACTTTATGCACTGGTGCACAGTCATGTTGGAACAGGAAAGAGCCATCCCACAAAGTTGGGAGCGTGGAATTGTCCAAAACCTCTCATAATGATGAAACAAGAGATATTGGGTAATCCCATGCAGAAATAGAGCAGAAACGTCATATTAAACCCTATGAATTAAGAATGGGATGTCACTTGTGAGTGAATACTTTTGGCAGTATAGTGTATCTGATAAATATGTTTTGAGGTTTTTTGTTGTGTTTTGTGGCCAATATATGATTCCAGTGTGAATTGGTCATCGTCCTAAACTGACTCAAATTTTAAAAAAATAATTAATTAATTAATAATAATAATAATAATAATAATAAGATGCTGTAGCTCCTCCCCTCCCTTCCCTCGGTATAAAATAGTGACAAATGCCAACATACCCTGACATTAGACTGAGGTCGCATTTACAAAAAGTCATAACTATATCTAATCTGAGATCATATAGACAATATTGGGATACATCACACCTACAATTTTTGTAGGACTTCCCATTCCCCTTGACTTAAAATATTTTCAAAATAAAAATGTCATGTCAGGTGTTGTCAATGTGATAACATCAAAGATCATAATAAATGTTAAATCAACAAACACTAAAGGATGATTTTGTTTCATGGATGAGAATTCAATAGATGCTTGTTTGTGGTTTAAAATTATTATTTATGGTCAGAATGCAACAAATATTTCAGAAATTGGTAAGTAGAACATTTAGAACAATTACACACATTTCGTTAGCATACATGATATAAACAAAACTAACCATAATGCTGAAATAAAATATTTATTGCAATTATAAGCCATGATTCCTCTTTGCATCATCATGTCCACCTACATTTTCATGTTCCCTTTATGAAGTTTAATTCTCAGCACTAATATTTAATACTGTCACACCACAACCAACCCCCATCCAATACCATCCACATTTGTAAAATGAAAGTTTGTGCTTTATCTGTTTTTTTTTTCTCTTCATTTCTTTTTGGTTGTGTATTTCTTCATCTTGTCTATACATATATTTGTAAATATCTATGTACTTGATGTCCTGCCTGTTTGACTGTGTTTGTCTTCACCAATAAATTGCAATAATTATCACAACATAAAATTATATTATGACTTTTGTCATTATTGTTTTGTTGCCCAGACCCTGTTAGCAAGGAAATGTCTGATTTTAATACCTTTACCAACAAATCGACATATGAACTCTCATCATTTTCTGATCTATTTGTGTTCCACATGCATGCAGTAATCATGCATACAAAAATCTTCATTTTGTCATGGTGTAAAAAAAAAAAAAAAAACACAAAACTTAATTTTAGTGATCAAAACTGAAAAAAAACAAAACACTTGTGAATAAGTGAATAAGAACAAACATAGAAAAGTGTCAAAACAGCAAAAAATCATCTGCTTCTGGGGAGAAAATGCAATCATATAAAAAATAAATAAATAAAGTTTAAGATTGGAGTGTACTGTAAGTCTGTCAAGTCAAACAAAAATATTTATATCTATTAACAAGAACAAATGGACAAAATAACAGAGGAGAATGCCTTGAATGGTAATATGCATAACCACAAATGCCAGATGACAGCAGTGACAGTTAATATACATCGCTCTGACAGGTGACACCATGAACTTTGTATCTTCCTACATGGCTCACATCAGCTCCCTGGAGAGGGATTTATCCCACAGACTCAGAAGACGACTGGAGGGTCGTGCTGTCCATGTACACTGTATCACACACACTGCTTATATGTATCACAAACACATGTGATGCACTCTGCCTCAAAGTTCGCCTTTCCTCACCAGCTAAATGTGTCGAAGGAAAAGCCTTTGCCTGATGATGCCTGTCCCACTGAGCCGCTAGTACAGCAGCATTTCCACTCCACCTATCCACACAAACACACACCAGTCTGTCTGTTCCTCACACACACACACCTAAAGCCCTACTAGTGACAGTGATGGCCTGTGACAGCTCTAAACATGATGACATGGCCAACAGCCACCGAGTGTGCAGAGAGGGAAATCCCTATGAAATAAATATTACACGCACACCCGCAGACTCACTTCACTTGAGGAAAGAGGCAGGAAACAACCTGGCCTGCTGGCGCATTCACATTTAACCCTCACATTTCTGCCTGAATTTGTGTGGAGATAGGAAGAAAAAAAGAAAGCAAAAGGAAAAGAGAGGAAAAAGAAATATACTGTGCAACCAAGTGAGTACATGCATGTGTGTGCATGTGTGAGTAAGTGAAGCCGGCAGAGCTCAGGGCCTTCACTTGGGTTTTTATATAGAAGGAGGATGGAGAATCCATGTACCCTGTCAGTTCAGGACAGCTTACACACACACACACACACACACACACACTGACACACACAATCGTGCATTTTCACATTAAAAGTGTGGGCTGCTAGCAAAAGACAAGCAGAGACTGAAAAGGTGTGAAAGCTTCTCCTTTCTATCTTTAGACATCACAATAAGAAAAGAAGAATTAGAAAATCCTCTTAAATGTATAAAGAACAAAGCATTACTGTTAAAGACATGGCGTATCATCTTGCTGTAATGATGCAAAATGGAGCTGTTTTTTTTTTATTCGTGTGGCTTCATTCAAAAGGACAAATGCATTCAAGAGAAGCACATATTGTTTTGACATTGGTCATACATGGTGCATTCAGGTTACACACATCCAAACTACAGGACTAATCAGAAGACAAAAACCAGCTTAGTCACGACAAGGAAAACAAGATAAACATGTCTCCTGCACTGCTATGATTCAATGTTCAGTTCACTCAGGGTAGAAGTAATGCCATGGCTCTATTTTCATACTTGATGATACTCATGGAAAAAGAACTGAGCCCAAAATACAACTTATACTGGATACATGCCCACTAACAGAAAGTTTCAGCACCAAAACAGAAGCATCCTGGTGCTTTTTCTCTTTTTCTTTTTCCCCTCTGTTTGACATGAGTTTGTCACACTTGAGCTAAGTTCCTCTTTCTTCAGGACAAACTCCCTTGAACATGTTACCATCTAAGCACAGCCAGTAGACAGAAAGCCAGACTCACATGGGACTGAACTGCAGCAAAAACCAGAGTGAATAAAGTCAAACCAGACCTTTGGACCAGGGGCAGCTGCAGTCTCACTGTAAGAACATTTTTTTCAGTATTTTATCTAATACTATGTTTAGAAACATTTCGTGAGCAATGAAAAGAAATGGTACATGAAGTCAACACCAACTGTAAGGCTGCAACAATATTCACTATAATAAAACTTTAAAATGAGACACCACTGCAGAATACTTCCAGTGTTTGTCAGTCCGTCTTACTGTGAGGATGGGGTCACCTGCCATTAAACATTGAGCAGATTATGGCCACACAAAACCCAGCTGAGGGAAGAAAAGACATGAGTGAGTGGGAGAGAAAGAGCAAGACAAGACCAAAATTGTTTATTCCCAGAGTTGAGTAACCGGGCAGACAGTTTTCAGCAGAAATCCCCCATCACTTCCATCTGACTGCTCCACGGCAGAAGCGGGTTAAAGGAGTGGGTGGTGAACTCAGCAAGGACGAGCAACGAGAGGACGAAAGAAGAAAGAAGGAATAAAGTGGTGGAGACAGTGGAGAGCAGAAAGGAGGAGAAGGCAGGAGGACAAGAAAAAAAAGGAAACGAAAAAAGGAAATAAAGAGGACGTAAGAGAAACAAAGGAAAGACTGTTAAAGTGAAGACATGGAGGAATAAGGGGATGATGATGAGATTAATGTATTAATGAAAAAAGAGACAGAAATCACAGGGACAGAGAAAAAAAAGAGTGACTCATCAAGTCATGAAGTTGTGCATTCAATTTAACATGAGCTCAAATTGCTATTAGATGAATTTAATGAAATCTGTAAATCTTTAAGTAAAATTTATGAAGCTATGGGCTACACAGTCACACACAGGCGGTAAATATGAGTTGTTTAATGTGTGGAATGTCATGTTTTGTTTTGTTAAGCTGTTTCATTTTCTTTTGTTTTCGTGGTCTGTCTTATAAAATGTGCGAAAACCAATAAAAATACTTAAAAAAAAAAAAAAAAAAAAAACACGAGCTCAAAGTGTGAAGGTGCTTTTAAACAGAGAATAAACCTGAATCACCTAAAGTATGCTTTGATAAAGGTAATCTATTTTGACCACTACAGTCTGGAAACACTTATGTAGGTCAATCCAATTTACACCATCTGGAAACAAAAGGTAAGAGAGTAAAAAAAAAAAAAGCCTTCACATCCTCAGTTTGGTGTAAATACTAAAGTGACATGACACAAAAAAGAAAACAGAATTAATGTAAGGTGATGACAATATTAAACCATTATATGAAATGTTTAAACTGTGTCGTGATGTGATTCTTTGTCCATTTTATAGTTTCTAGTCCTTTTAACAGTAACTGCTACTGACAGCACGGAATTCACAGATCTTACCAGAGGTTATTGTGTCAGTTTAGCAGAAGACACACCAAAAACAAATGTGTTTCTACCGGCAATAAAAGCTGTCCTTGGGTGCCTGCAAACTTCAAGTCAGATACCGTCCCTAGTGAAAAGTGATTGAGGCCTCTGTGCCTCAAGCAGCTCCACGAAAATCAGACATTTTCTGCTGCGAAGCCCAGAGGTGACGTCTGCCTGTGGATTTCACATGCAGCTAATGAGTATGTACAGTAACACGGTTCATTATCTGTTAATTGACAGATGGAGGAAGACAACAGGCATGTGCTGCCTGGGAAACAGATGTGTCTGGTCAGAGCCAGACAAGCGACAGGCTGGTTTATACCGCAGCTGTATTTGTGTCGTTGTAAAAAAAAAAATAGTCAAATGAGCTCTGGAATACGTTATATTAAGTTTATTAATGTGGCCATTATCATACAAGTCATTTGGTTTTTAACTCATATGAGTGTCAGGTAGAGCAATGGCACCGTCTAGTGGCAGCTTGTAGCCATTACAGCTCAAGAAAAAACATTTTTCCTTTTTTTTCCCACCTCCACCTTTTTTTTCTCTCCAATTTCTTGTTCATTTTAATGTCTGGTAGAACTAAAGGTACATTTGTTTACACAAATATAGTGATAAACAAAAACAGCTCATAAGAGTTGAATTCCAGAGCTGATATTTATCCATTTTCCATATTTTCTTGATAAAAACCAAAATCACTTCAGTTCTTGCATCAATATCTATGTCATTGTACTGACAAAAACAGTGCCTTTAGACATTCCATGTTTTCTTTTCTGTCTGTTTTAGTCACATGATACACACAGGAGTTAGTACTTGATTACATAGCCATTGTTTTTGGTTAATTTTGATGGTCTAATTTTTTTCCATGACTGTACTATGAGTGTTTTTTGTTTTCTAACATATTTTACTTCCAAAATTTTAATAAGAATCTCAATATCTTTATTTTTGAATCATTGCATCTTTACACAAGAAACAAAAAGACTGATTTCAACCTAAATGAATGGGAAAAATAACACCTAGGAAAGTCTTTGCAGTGATTTGCATTGATGTAAACAACATTAATGAGATAAATATATATATATATATATATATATATAAAACAAAAACAGCACCTCAGAGAAAAGGTGTCATAATGTTCAGTATTATGTTTTTAAAAATGAGTTACATTAATTATTTTATCATTATTATTTAAAATATTCAAAAAAATTCCATTAAAGTATCATTATGTATTTTTGAATTAAGACCTCCAACATCACATTAGATGTCAATTTGTTGTATCGCAGACACGACGCTGTGAATGTATGTGACCACAAGAAAGAGTATTGACTCCCTCTTCCCCCCATGAAGGTGAAATTAATACCAGCTGTGGATGAGAACCAGTTAGTATCAAATCTCTAATCACTAACAGAAGCACTGCCATTGTTTTCACCTCTGGTTACAACTCAAGCTGTACAGAAAATAGATGGCATTTGTTGTTTTCTTGTGGCCATTTTCTACCTAAAAACAGATGTATATTTTAAACAATGAGCTGATACAGCTTTTAAAGACATTAAAATAGTGTTCACCAAATGTCAAAATACTGGCTATGTGTGTTTGTTTGCGGAAGAATACATGACATGATGCAGGTATTCAAAATAAAAGATATAAACGAGTACGACATTTAAAAAGTTCTTATCAAGCCTTTTATTTGGTATACAGATATTCATAGATTTATACAGTATATATAGATATATGTAACACATGTGCCACTGCAAAGTCACAGACAAAATTATGTTTGCTAAAACGACAGGAAAAGAAAAAAAAAATATATAATGTGCTTACTTTCAACAATAGCGCTGTGAAGCACTAGTAATGAATAGCGACCAAAACCGGAATGATGAGGTAACTGCCAGGCAGGAAAAACAAACAAATATAATAATGGAGGAATAATTATAATAATCCCAAACAAACGGATTAAATAGGCAACCGAGAAGCATAGTGGCAGCATGGACCCTTAGTGTCAAACTAGAGAAAAGGAATTAAGTCTATAACATACATACACACATAGTATGCATACAGACAGACAGTGCATAAACGTACAAACAGGAAGTAAAGTCAGTCATTCAAGAGAGAAATACTCTCATTGTCATTACTCTGTTGTCTGATACACAACAAAAACTCATGCTCCAAAACACCTACAAATCTCACACTCTCTCTCTCACTCACTCACACAAACACACACACACACACACACAATCAATCACGTACCAAGGCCCTTTATCACAGGGCTGACCAATCAAAGCTTGCACAGTTGTGGTGCATGCACGTGCACACACTCACACACACACTCACACACAAGCAGCACTGCAGAATTGTGGGTCAGGCAGGAACATTATTCACAGAAAACTGTGAGGGCATGTGTACATGTGAGAAGTGGGGAAAAAAGAAATAAGAAAAAGATTCAGGTCTAACATTAAAAGGAGGAGAGAATGAGGAATCAAAAACAATAAGGGGAAATGGAAGAGAAAGTGCTGCACAAAAAGGCAAGATAAGGTTGTGTGTGTGTGAGTGTGTATATGAGCGCGCACATGTGTCTCAATAGATCAGGAACAGGCAGTGCTGAAGGTGTTTGACAGAAAATATGAAGTGTCTAGCTCCCTCATGTGGTCACTCTGAGTCCCGCTGCACTTCAGAAGCATCAGCCCGACAAATGGGACATGTCCTATTGGCCTGAAGACAGAGCAAAAACAAAAGAATATCAAACACAAACTGAAACATCTCAACCCAAACCTACATTGATCTGTAATTTTTTAATTTTTTTTTTGCAGATGAAAACATAAATTGCAATGATTTGTAATCTCTAAAGCCTAATTCACACTGAGGTTTTGGTGATGCCACATGCCTCTAAATCATGAGACTGTGTCATGATTAACAGAACAACTTTGTCTTCAAGAAACTTTTTGGCGTGTTCAGTGGGAAATCACATGTTGAGGTGTGTGCGGCTTTGGCAGATGTTGGGTTTAGTGGAGCTTGCAGATTTACAAAGTGCTTAATGTGAAAAAATTCAGACAGAAGATGGATGCTAAAAGGTTGAAAAGTGAGGCCTTCAAAACACCTCTATAATTAGGGAATTTCTGCGTCAAAACCTTAAAGCGCTAATGTACATATTTATATCTTTCATCAACATTCATTCCTGGATTCCTGTTTAGTTTTTTTTTTTTTAAAAAAGTAGTAATATCTCATTGTTGTTGTTGTTTTTTTTAAAAAATGGAATTACACATTTCCTGTGGTCTATGTAAACTGTAAATGCTCTGCTTGGGTCTGAATTCTTCATTAATTCAACTCCACAGGCCCATCTTCAACTTCATTTCTGACCAATGACACCAGAAAGGTCGTTTGGAGCACTGGCCCTTTAAATGCACATGAATCACTTCATGCCCCGCCCCCTCCAGGTTGTTGGCTGTTCTGCTCTGTCCTGTTCAACCAACAACTGAACATTGTAGGAAATCAGCTCAAAGTTTAAACATATTTTCAATATTTACGACAACCACTGCTGCTGATAAATATTGTCGGAAGTCTTGACCTAATATACCCAAATGTCATGACATAACTAGTTTTAGACATAATAAATTAAGCAGGAGTTAAAACAGGTTGTATAAATCCACTAAATTTTTGAAAAAATTAATATAAAGATAGTTTTGCAGCACCTGGAGGGTTCAAATTCAAATTTCATGCACTATTAGGGTCCAAATACACAAATAAATGAATTAAAGACTAAACTGATGCTAGGCACAACAAACCCTGCCCCTCATATGTATTTTGCCCATTATAAGAAAATGGGAAATTAAAAAAAATTTAAAAAATTTTTTTACTTTAACCTACTTTTTCAAAAAAGTAATAACCTGTTTGAACCAAATTTGGTATGAACTGAACCCACTGTTTTGCTGCTAAAGCAAAGAAACAACCCAAACCAAAAACAACACCCCTTTGCCTCTCCTTTTAGGGTAATAACGCTTCATTCCATGGCTATTATGAGACATTTTTACTGAGACATTAAACTGTATGTGTGACAGTATGGGACTTACCCTCAGCCATTTGTCCACACACTTTCCATGAAATTCGTGGCTGCAGGGCAGGACACGCAACAACTGGCGGGACTCAAAATCACTCATACACACCACGCACCTGCAACAATAACTGGTATGGTCATTTAAGTGCCAACATATGGTATCGTTTTAGAGAGTCTCCATAAAATCAAGCAGACACTAGGACATATCATGTAAATACGACTAAACTGCTGTATTGTAATGGACGTCATAGGGGCAACACTCACAGTGTTTGTTCAGACTGATGGTTATTCGGGTTGAACCGATAGGAGGGAAGTTGTTCAATATCACCCTTAGTCAGTCCTCGGAGTTTGGCCTCTCCTAGACGCTCAGCGAGGTTCAGAAGGGCCTGAGGGAGCAAATGAATAAGTATTGACTCAAAGGGGAAAAAAAAGAGAGTCCAGTAAATATATGATGAAAGTTTAGACACAGGCATACCTCATAGTTCTCCACTTCTCCATCATCTACATCCAGCTCCAGACTGATTGCAGGGCCTGTAGGCTGGACTGGCAGCATTGAACTACAAAGATACATTCAACACCAAGGGTGTTCAGTTTTAGAAAAGAGCAAATGCACGACTAAATACGGAAGAGCTCATATTTTAAATTCTGCCTTAAAATAACTGTCTATTTTCAATTTATGAGGCAGCAAATGTGTTTTATCTCCTATATGTGTTTGTTTACTTTAACTATTTTGCACAGTTATGGGACAGTGTGGAAGTTGTGTTCCCACAGACTGCTATTAGTGGCACACGACACAGAAAGAAATATGTCTGAACTGCTGTTGAGGTCGACATTTTTCCATCATCATCTAGCAAGAATTCAACACTTGAGTGACATTTTGAAGATTTACAAAAAAAAACAATAATTTTTTCCATCCCTTCAGTGACAAGCAATCAACAAGGTTCATTCCATGTGAGCCATTTCTTTATTATTTTCAAATTGTTCACGTTGAAGTCAACTTGTCATGTTTAGCAATGTTTAATGCAGAATAATATGCAGTTGAACATGGCTCTGATTTGTATGGAAATTATGTTTCAAATGGAAGCATCTGGAAATAGTGTCTTGATGAGATGAAAGCACAATTTATTGCCAGCGCTTGAGTTTATTTCTTTAATAGGTCTCACAGTAATTGTGAAAGAGGTGATCCTGCTGGTTGAACTACAGAAAATAACCCCTCTGTAAATAAAAACCAAGTCATGTTTGTGGTTACTGAAAGGAGTCAGTTAATATAGAGAGACCTGGTCATGATTATAAAAAACTCAGAGAGGGTCATGCAGGATGGAGAGCCATAATTACCCTTAATGACAACATTATTCACATTACATGCTAATTAATGTTAATTTGGTACACAAGTCAGTAATTTACCAAATAATTTTTATATAGAAATGACAAAATTGAGGCAAAGTTTTATTTATTGCTTCAAAAGCTGACAGTGACTGACCAGAATCAGTTATTTAATAACAAAGCCATGTAATAAAAATGCATAAACAGAAATACTCACAGGAAGTAAGGCAGGAGGCTGGGGTGGTAAGGCGAAGGTGGCAGTGGTTGTTGTGATCGATATCGTCGACCCGGGATACGCCGAGGAATGAAGTTGGGATAGGACTGCGGAGAGAGATGGACACAAATGAAATCATACAGATAAACAACAATAGCACAATTACTTTAAAGAATTTAATATATCTGAAGCTAATCTGTGTTTACCACTCCAAAGAACTCCTGTGGCAGAGGGTCATGGGACAGGAAGTGAAGCTGGGTGGAGTGTGGGGTGAGAGCAGGGTGGGTGGCAGGGGGGTAGTGGAGCCCTGCACCCAAAGACAGGTGCTCTCCAAGCAGCTCCACATCATTCTCTATCCTCTGCAAAGGCTGGAAGATGGAGGACAAATACAGATCATCAAAAGTTGATCAAAGAGACAATGACATTTCATGAAATCAGAATAGGAGGAGGTGCTTCAGATTTATCAAACAATAAACGAACTCCATGAGTTCAACGCTGCCTCTGAACAAAGATCAGTCAGACTTTTGTTCTTTGATCACAACTCACTAAAAGACAATCATGTGCCACTGAAATAAAAATAAAGGCATTTAGTTAAGTTAATTAAATGACTGAATTGTTGGCATCGCTTTGTAGTCATTTAAAGTAGCAGTCAATATGAATCAATACCAAGGTTACAAAAGAAAAACTAGTGTGGACAAACTTAAAAAGTATTAAGTATTACCGTGGAAAAGACACAACAAACAAAAGCTGACAAGTCTGATATTAAAACTGAATTTCATAATTACAAATATGCAAAAAGTTTTTTGGTGTCTTAAAATGAAAGTTGTTCGCTCATGCAGTAGGTTTGTACTCACCGACCGAGCCTGCTGGGTTGGATAAGGCCCAAACTGTCCAGGCTGTGGCAGGTGAGGTGCATGATGGGAAAGGTGTGTCGGGGGGTGGGGTAAGTGTGGTGGGGGAAGTAGGAAGGCTGGATCACTGGACAGCAGGGATGGGAAGGGGTAGGGCATGGGTAAGTGTTGCACAGAACAGGTCTGAAGAACCTAAAAGAAAAGAAAAGATTTAGTAAACATGCTGTGTCACCCATGTTATCACCAAAAACAAATTAATTTGGTCTTTTTGTTGTTTTTTATTGGTTCCATCACAAAAATTCAAGATACATGTTTTTTTTTTTCTTCACATCACAGTAGGGATAAGACAAGATCATCGGATTAGACTGCACCATATTCATTTGAGATTTGTGCTCTTAACTTCAGGAGAAGGAAAATAAAAGTTTTAAATTGGCACATGTGACTACTGTTGTACATCCCAACATTCTAAATCACTCAGCACATACTCTACTCCTGCTCACAGACTGAGGTTTGTGAGTGGAGGGGTGGGTTGCATGTGATCCAACACATCATCTACCCCAACACCCACCCCCTGGTTGCAAAATCGTTTTTGGGAGGCAGCAGGTAGTCAGTGATAAGGTGAGTGGAGCTCACTTTGACTTTCACACAGTTTTATCTACAGAGCTATGGAACCCACCACGTCCCCATACAGGCATGTTACATTACTTTTAGAATCCCCCCGTCCCATAAATCTTTTTGGGCATAAAGGGGGTGCCAGTAGACTCATGATGCTGTTAGTGGGGTGTGAGCTATGAGTCAATACATATACCTGACTATTTCGGCGCCATTTCGAGTATAATGACATTTCTGTAACTTGACAGTAACCTGTCTACTTTGGCGTTCTTAGGTCTAAACATACTGGATGTACAAACATTTAGTGGGATAAAATAACAACTGACTTGATACTAATAATTAATCTCATATATTCATATACATAAAGACACTCACAGGGGGTGGGACACTGCAGACTGGATAGTGCTGTCCACTGAAGACCACAGAGCATGCTGGGATCTGTTGTGGGGCAGAGCGAGGCGGCAGGCCCGGTGGTGCCCCAGGAGAAGACACGGGATACGACCCTGGAGCTGAACCCTGAACATGGAGATCAAAGGGCCACAGTCCTCACATTTATGCACCGAGACAGCGAGCAGCTACAGTTACAGGACCAGATGCCCATCAGCACTGACACTGGAGATGTCTGGTTTCAACACCGTTGGAGACTGATTTCACACGAACACAAAGATGCTCTGAGATTCTGAGATTAACATTTCATTTAAGTCTAAAGTTCCATACCATGGCAGCACATATGTGTAGCATCAGAGTGTTCTTTCACAGCATCTACGTCAAATGAAAAGGGGAAGAAAATCATATGCTGGGCATTTTCTGCCAAGTAATACGTCCATTTATGTTCTAGTCAAATCCCTCACTCTTGTTTAACCAATGTCACTTTTTATTTTTTATTATTTTTAAATGACACAGAAAAATGTAGGATTAAAATTTAGTTTAGAACATCACAGTTACATCTTCCATAAACATATTGCCTCCACTTTGAGAGCATGCAAAAGTCATGCAAACTGCATTTTTATGAAAAGACAAAAAATACAGCGATGACAAGTCAAGTACCATCAAACTCCCAAACCCTATGGCCAGACAGCTTCATGTCTGAAACTGAAGGACTTCAGCCCCTGCAGAATCTAGAAAACCCCTGGATCATCCATTTTTACAGGGATTCAAACAAAAAGTGCAAAATGTACAAGTATAAAATCTGACAAATTATTTTTGGTAGAAACTGGTGACATTTATCACAATTTTTGAGTCTCTGTTTAATAATAAGAATTTCATCTCACATGAACTTTGATGACATATTTTTAAAGTTAGGGACAATGTAAACAAGATGGAAATTCAACCTATTTATATGCAGGTCTCTAAATGACTATTTGATGTGCTGCATGTATAGATATGATAAATTACAGAGTAAATAGAGAAAAGAAAGTATTGGAGCACAGCAAAACATTCAATTCAAAAGTCATTAGTCACCTCTGCAGGTGAATTTCTTTTAACAACAAATGAGAATAAGTTGTATCTGTATAAGTTGCTCTTACACTCACCTGATCATGGAGGTCCAGCACCACACTGCTTTGCTGCTGGGATGGGTGGGGATGTGGGTGCTGTGGATGAGCCGCAGGGTGCAGCAGCCGGGGAGACAGGTTTGGGGACTGGTGCAGAGGCCTCGGGGAGGGGTTTGGAGGATGGTAGCCTGGCCGCTCTTCAGGACCGGGGCCTAGTCCGGGCCCTCGAGGTGGTTGCTGGCCATAGGGTGGGTAACCCTGAGGGGGAGCCGGGTGACGGTAGTTTTCATCCTGATGGCCTGGCGACGGGCCATGGTGGGAGTGCAGGTGGTGGTGATGGTGGTGAGTGTTGGGGTGGTGATGGTGGTGATGATGGTTGTTACTGTTGTTGTAGTGGTGGTGGTTGTTGTGGGCATGGTGGTGGTGGCGAGTCAGGCGGTCTCTTCGACCCCGCTGGCGCCTCATTGGAGGACTGAGGTGGAAGAAAACAGGACTGAGACTAAACAGGCAGAAGGAGCCATGTTAAAAATTGTGTCATCAAAACTACAGGACCAAGGCCTGACTATATTTAGACCTTTTTTTAATGGATTATATCAACAAAAATCATAACACAAGAATCATTTTAAGCTTTTTTAAATCCAAACTCAGCTTTAAACATATCACTTAACTGTTCCCAATCTGTAGTATCAATGATATTGTAAAAACTAACCAATCAACTTTAAACTAATATGATGATCAATAAATCATTTGCATGATTTGTTCCAGTTCTCACATGAACAAGCAGTTTCTTCCAATATACAAATCATTCATTGGAAGCATTTCCTTTTAATTATTAATGGAACATCTGAATATTTTCTTTATTCATAAATGTTGTGTGTTTTCTCGTGAGAATTCACATTGTACAAACTCAACAATAACCATTAAATCACGGAGATAACAGCTGTGTTTGTGTCTGACAAATGAACTTACCTGCGACGGTTGCGAACAGGCGTGTGGCACCTCTCTGGCATGTAGTGGGGGTGTGGTCTGCGGCTGGGCGGCAGTTCCCATGGGCGAATGGGAGATGATGGAGTAGAGGGAGGGGCGGAGCTTAGGTCCAACATGGACTGCTGGGAAAGACGCTGCCTTTTCGGGCTCGGGCTGTCTTCCATCTGCACACAGAGGTGGTGAAGTAGGAGAAAGAGGAAAAACAAAAGAGGACAGATGAGAAGGGAGGATGAACACAGTGACATACAAATCCTATTCAAACGAGAGGTAGGCAGAGGCTACAGGCACTGTTCATGAATCACACTTACTTTGTCCCGGTCCTCGCTGCACACATTATCTGGATGAAAATGTAGCACTCCTCCTGTAGGACACATAGTAAAAAATACATATAATCAGATAAGATAGGACTGAGGACAACAACAACACAAGACATATTGTACGTGTTTGTTAAAGTGACAGATACACAACACTCTCACAAATACATTTGCCTGATGTTTATTTAATTATCCATTGAAAAATAACACTGGATGCCAAAAAAAAAAAAAGTCATTATGTTTACAGCTGCTGGTGTGGTTGAAGTCTTCTACAGCCTCCAAACAAAAAAAAACAAAACAAAAGGGTGAGAAAAAAAATATGATGTTATACCACAAACAATCCTGAAGCCCCAGCAAGTGTCTCCCTTCCAAACAGGCTTTTGAGTGTCCTGCTTTAGACCAACAGACAAGGAACAAGCTATCTCTGGAAGATGTCACACTGGATTCTTCTTCTCCAGCTCTCACAGACAAATTATTCTCTCTGATCTAACTTGAAAAGCATGCTGTTTTTGGTTATACATGAACACATGCTAGGTCTGTGCAGGTTCACAGACAGAAACAGGAGGTTTCTTTTGCTTCACAAGGTAAGCTACATGTTGTGCATTTGAAACTATCACCAACACTAACATATTTCTTCAAGGAAACAAAGTGAAACATCTCAAACTGGACTGGGCATTATAGAAAACATCTACCACCAAAAAAAGAAAAACAGGCTCAAATCTGGGTTAGGGCAAGAAAATATCCTGTTTTATTCACTTGCCTCTTTGATCACCATGTAAAAAGGGAAAAATGATAAGAATCTCTCTTTAAAGATCAATAGACCATCACTAAAAAGAACAACAGCAGGATTTCTTAATAAAAAACCAGAGTGGTTTGCCAAAATATATAAAGCTAAAAAGAGAAATAATACTAACCCTGAATAAAAGCTGCAATGCCATAAACATAATCTCAACAAAACACAGTGCTCTTCCAGCTGTTTATCTGACAGTCCACATGTGCAATCTGGATGCAGCATGTGCACACAGACAATGCAGCTTAAGAAGGATGCCCTTGAACTCAGTTGACAAGAGTTTCCTCTAAGCAGTCCCCCAAAAACCTTTAATCACCAAAAAGAGAGGAGGAAAAAAAACTCTCTCCTCATCTCTTTCTGTTTCTGCCTCTATGCCTCCGTCATCCGAACAGCCCCTTTTGCCTCCTCAGAAACAACAGATCTGAAAGCGTTCCCACACCCCTTTCTTGTCTTTGCGACGCCACTCCAGAGCCATGTGAAGTCTGCTGATAGTGACAGCTCAAAGACGCCCTGCCAGTGGCTGTGGAGAACAGAGGGAAAGACGGTTGACTGACTAGCCAGCAGCAGACCAACGCACTAATGTTACATCTTTATTCATTTACCATCCCTTTACTTCAAACCTTACAGTGTCCTAAGCCTCAACCGCCAGTGTGTTTTGTGGAGAACTAGGTCTGTTAATACTAATTCACCCAAAGGGCCATAGGAAAAGGGATGGTGAGTGATTCTGTTGGCGAGGAGACTCGACCTTGTTTCCTTCAAGCATGGCTGCTGGGGAAAACTAACACCATTTTTTTCCACAACTAACAATCAGTTCAAGCGGGGAAGTAACTATATGTATCTGCTTCAGTTCTGTCACAGACACATGGTGGCTTCAACAATTATTTGCAAAAGAGAGTCAACAATACAGACACAATTCATGTTACTGCTATAAGCTCTAAGTTTCTGCCTCTACTGGTCTCTATTGTTTCTGTGGTAAACTTTCGAGTAGAACCTATTCAGAAAAAAATGAAAGAGAAATACTATTATATTCTGTTTAACCTTGATTGTGTCAAAGCTGATGCCTCAATCATTTGAATAGATATGTGAACTTTAACAGATCTGTCGGGTTTTGGTAGTTTGAGAGAGACTGAATTATTACATGACCTGCTCACTGTGGCACTTCCCAAAACCTAATAATAACAATAATAACAATAATTATAATGATAATAACAATAATCTCATTGAGGGCTGAAATAAAAGAATGCTATTAAATTGTTATGCCAACAAGTTGCTGGATGCAACAACGAGCAATAAAGCTGCTTTGGTAGTGATAACCTTATGTTCAGATAACTGAAAAAAAAATCAAATAAAAAAATTGACATGAAGTAAAAGGTAAATTTCGGGAGGGGGCTTTTTTTTTTTGTTTTTTAACTGTAAAATGTAGTCCTCACAGACTCTGCATAAAGAGAAGTGTACTGCCAAAAACACACTCTCAAACTGTAAATCAGAGGTACAATTAAAAAGGGGGTTATTTTGCTGATACACAGACCACAACCATTAAGAGAGGTATGTGCAGCTGCTAAGACAAAGGAGGCAGCTCACACAACTGAAAGATGCACGGTTGGAGCCAAGTTACCAAATCCCACTCAAGTAGTCTCTCAAGATAGGCATTTTGTTTGTGTGTGCCCACCCCCACACACACGCACTTTGGTGGCCAAGTGGGGTATATAATGTTTTGGGTTTTTTTGTATTGGCACCATATTCATTTTGTGCTCTATTTCATCCCTCATTATGGAACCACAATGGTAATGGAGAACTTTATTAAAAGATAAAAGGTATCATTACAAAGAAGATGAAAATAATCACCGAGTAAAAGTTATGACAGTTCACTGTGCCAACCTTCATTGCAGTAAATGCACAATGCACATCTCAAAAAGTTACAATTCACTCTAAAATAAAGAAGCATTTATTACAAGACATTTTATTTCAAGGCTCTCAGCTGTTCATGTTATTCATGTGATAATGAAAACAACTGGTTCATTTGGTTCAATTCATGTATTACTTAATGTAATAAATTCAGGTAATCACACCCTCACCTAAAGTGCTACTCAAGAATGAAATGATCCCTGCCTTAGAGGTTACCACAACATAACCCACAGCTGCACCATGTCATTCTGCAGAGCTAAATTCCCATTTAAAACCAGTCTGAAATGTAAATCAGACACAAATATGCAAGACAAAGTTTTAAAAATGTTTTGTCTTCTTGATCTTAGATGTAATTTAATGCTTTACATCAATGGCTTCTCTGAATCACATGTAGCTATATGTGTCCAGGCGGCAGCTGGTGAAAACATCAAGGCTTTTAGTTAAATGTCTCAAAGCCTGTTAAGCTGCTAGTGGTCTGCCTCCATCCCTCAGGGGGTGTATCCTGTGAGACTGTGTGTAATGATGCATCTAGCAGGGCTGCGGGCCCTGTTTACTGAAGCCTGCTTACCGGCCCCGGGGTGTCTGTGAGCTCCGTGCGAAGAGTGGCGCTGCGCCCCTGCGGACAGGTAGCTCCCCTGGGTGTGCTGCTGGCTCTCCGGGTGGCTGCGACCACCGTGATGAGGCGCCCACCCGGGATTACTCTGCTGCTGGTAGCTTCCCCCTCCTCCGCTGGCGTTCATCATATTCCCGTTACCGGCAGCGTTTCCACCGCCGCTGCTTCCAACGCTGTTCATGCCGAAATGAAAGAAGCCAGATCGAGACCGTGACCGTGTCCTCGGGGGGTCCATGGCGGGGGAGAAGCAGGGCGGTGGTGGATGGACGTGATGGAGGTAAACTGGAGATGAACGTTCAGAAACGGGCAGGAACCTCCCTCTTCAGACCGGTTCTCCTCGTCTCTCTATCCACCTTGTTATCTCTGATGACGACTGGTCACCGCAAACGTGTTCATTTAGCTAAAGCAGATGTTTTTGTGGGAGATACCTGGAGGTTCAGGGAAGCGCAGCCCTCAGACGTCGCACAAGCACCATCTGCACGGAGTCCATCCACTTTCTCACAGTATCTGCGCGGCTCAACTTAACGCACACCGCCTATTTATTTCACCACTTTTAAACTTCCATAAGTAATTACATTAATATGCTGTGCAGCAAAACGGTGCTGGAGATACGACTGTATCTAAGTTAGTTCAGTGGATCTATTTGTTACCAACACAAAAGCTGAGCATGTCTCAGGTTCTCTATTGTTTGTTCAGAATAGAGCATTGGCTGGATTTCTCGCTGTAAAATAAAAGTATTTTACGAGCAGAAGAGTAGCTCCGATGTAAGTAAGCCTGTTGCCAAAGTATATATTTACATGGAAGTGCAACTGACCGATATCAATGTATCTGTCTTTGCGACCAAAAGCCAACGTTCGCCAAGTTTAATACTTAAATCCCAGCAGCAAGATGGCTAGCTACCGAGCGTTAGCAAACTAAAAGAAATCAGCTGCTCCTGACTGAGACAAAGTTATAAGCATAGATTCTGGAATAAATTGCAACTTAAATGCAACGAGTACCCAACTCTGTGAAGTTACACCCCTTCGCGTTGGCTAACTATACCTGCTCGTTCATTAGCATAATTTCGATTTTCCAGCTAGCCCAAGGCTAACAGGAAGCAGGATCAAGCAGGGAAAACAAGTCCAACACTGCCGACATTACAAGCTAGCTAACATCGGTTCCTTTCGATGTTAGAGTATTAGGTACGCGGCTTTACTAGCGGATTAGAACGGACGACATGAACAAAGGTGTAAACTACCTTATCCGTCAAGTAAGGTGGACAAGATTTGTCCAATTTAAATCCCCTCTCGCATTCGCTATCGAGTGTTTTCTCTGGTCAGCGGGGAGTGTAGTGAAGATCAATCAATGGGAGTTTCATGTCTGTACCAAGTCACCCTCAATCAATCACAGAAACACGTATCTGTTGTACCCCTTATATTCCTAATGTGTGGCTTATAAATTACTTACATTCAGATGTAAAGACACGGTCAAACCTATGGAACAGTAATCCAAAAAAATTTGCATAGTTAATATGCCCGGAAATCGGCTTTATCCAAGACCTTGTTATCAGGGTCGATTACTTCTGCCTGGCAAACCCCGGGCAGCTGCTCAGCTCATTAATAATTCAGCAGCTTCATACCAGAAATACTATAAGACAACGCTTTGAAAGCTGCTGATTCCACACAGTTTTTTTGCCTCTCACTTGCACTACATGAACAATAACTAACCTCATGTATTTCCAAGTATCAAATCTGACATGCATCCTCCATTTTTAACACAAAGTCGAACGCTGGTTTAAAAATACGTCCGTCGTCGTTGTGTTTACAATAGATTTTTTTTTTTTTTACATTTTTCACAGCAAGCGATCTAAAGTCCGATAGGATTTTCAAATATTGTAATGACTGTAAATGCCATGCAAGTGTAACAATAACATTACATGCGATGTGTATGGAAACTTAAATAACTGTACACACATACAGAATAAAAAAAACACAAGTATAATTTATAATTAATAATAAAAAGCACCATTTAAACTGTTTTGTACATACAGATTTGGCCCAGCCAGCATAAAAGTGTTACATTAATTCATGCAAAATGGTAAAAGCAGATCTATAAATGTTACCTTAAGGAAAGAGCATCATGTGCATGCTTCTGCTCCGTTCTATAAACTCTAAACACACTTATGGATAACCTAAAATCCAAAAAAATCATTGCTCACTACTTGAACATTTACAAAAATCTCATCTTCTTCTGTGACGTACTCTCTGCTTTGGGGAAAGAAGGTTTTCACTCCCAATATCTAGTCCACCATAAGGATGCAAATCCCCACGTTTCATTCCTCTTCTCCTCTTCCACCTTTCTGCCTCTCTGCTTTTTCTGCTTTGGCCACCTGCCCCCTCCTTCATCTTCTTCTTTAGTGGAGATGTGGGACACTTTTGACGGTTGGACCTAAAACTCTCTGCATAGGAGCTTTCATCATCAGAGTTACACCGAGGCTGACCCAGTCCTCCTCCCTCTCGTCTGGCCTGGGCCTCCCTCCTGAGCCTCTTCACCTCCTGTCTCTCTCTGCGTCGTTCTGGCCATGTCTTTCTCCTGCAGGCTCGGCCACGTGGGTCCGGCTTCATCCGATTTCTCCCTTGGACAAGCTGATTCTCCTCACTGCTGTCCCTGAGTGGCTCAGACATGAGGTGCTGCTCAGGGAAAGGCAGTCCTCCAGCACATGAATGCTCTGAAAACACGGACGTGGTGAGAGAGAAAAAGCTCTTGATAATCAGTGTTTTTAAACTATATTAATGTAAAAGCCTGACATTTAGACCAAAAAGAGAGGCAGGAAGTAGTAACATACACCTCAATAACTTGTGTCTGTGCATAACTACAGTTTACAGGTATATGTTGTTTACTTGAGTATTTTTAAAATATTTTCAAAACATGGTCTTTAGTATAGTTGTAATGCATTTGAGAGGGGTTATTGATTTTGTAACACACTGCACCTTCACAACACCTCTACACTGATGGAATGATAACACATACAAAAGACAACAACTCTATGTACAGGGAAGTGCACAGATATACAGATATCATGCATGACAGACACAACAATGTAACATATGTAACAAGGCAAAACACAGAATGAACTGCAGAAAAAGTTGCCAATTATTTAAGAGATGTGAAACAAGAAGAACAAATATTAACATAAATGATGTGAGGCTCAGTTTGTCTTTGAACAGAACAGCCAGCAGAATTATAAACATACATTTAGTTTTATTCTTTGAATAAATTGCGGAGCTTGTAATTTGATATTTTGACTTAAGTAAATATGTGGAGCCAGTACTTCTACTTTTACTAGTATTTTATTTACATAAGCACATGTACTTCTTTGGTTAATTATATGTGCACTTTTTGCTACAAAGAGGTGATGACACACATCCAGTCACTAAAAGGTGTGTACAGGATCCCAACAGTGAAATCTGAAAAATCAGATAAAGGTCCACACAACCTGTGAACTCCTTAAAAAAATTTTTTTTGAGGAACTCACAGATTATTTGATACTTTCATGTATTTTTTGCTACCCCTAATTGTATCTTGTTCATCTTAGGTAATAGGAATTAGAAAACTGGTTATAATAGTGGCTTTTCCAATATTTTCGAAACCCTCAAATTGTGCAAATGTAACTTGTGCATAAAAATATACCAAATGGTAAAACCATGATTTGGCCAAAATTCACATTTTTCGATGAGAAGTTTTTGTGCTAGGCAGAGGTGGTTTTTTGGGTGTAGCCAAACTGATATATCACACAAAACTGCAATGGAAACATCTTTTCTACAACTCGAGTCATGTGACTAAAAAATAATAGATGTTACAACAAGCAAAGAAGAAGAGTTTTAAAAGAAACATGGCACAGTATGTGTGGACACACCAGAAACCCGAATAATTTTTAAATTTAGTACGTGATAGACGGGTAATCTATAAAAAATAATGAATATATCTGTAAATAACATGATATTTGTGTTTGACTTCTCATGTCATCTTGCAATAATAAATAAAGAACACTGCATTTGTGATTTTAATGGGGAAAAAAACACGTTTCGCACTTTTGTTTTTTCGACATTTAGCAAAGATTGGTAAAGTTTTACACAGATGTCCAATGGAAAAGCCACTAGTGACTCCACGCATGACAGGAACTCCGAGTCCGCACAATCTCTAAACACGCACGATGGGATGTAAGAGAGGCTTTAGTAACAGCACCTTTTAACATCTGAAAATATATACACCAACAAGCTTTACTGATGACTAGAGCTGCAAAAATGTATTGATACATTTTGTAACTCTCATATTAATCTATTTTGAAAAGTATTTTGATATCAGGTTTCAAAGTAAAATGCAAACCGGTTCTGATTGTAGCTGCTTAAATGTGAAGAATTTCTGGTGTTTTTACTCCTTTATGATGGTCAAATTAAATATCTTTGGATTTAGAACAAAAAAGGGACACCTGAGGATGTTACTCTCACCTCTGGAAACCACCCACTGATTTTTTTTATTTAATAGTTTTGAATCCTATTTGGTGTCATTTTACCAAACAAAAAAACAATTAGCCCAGAGGATAATTGAGAGTGTGTATGTTTTAATGTTTCACCTGTGGCTCTGTTCTGCATCCTGGTGTTGAGCTGGAGGATTTCCTCCATGGTGTCGTAGTGGTAAACATAGGGCAGGGAGGGAAATGTCCCACTGACCATCCTCCTCTTAGTGCACTCCTAACAGCAACAGAAGAGCAGATGTAAGGACACAAGCAGACAAAAGGCCTATTTGCATTTCATGTGATTTAGTAATTAGCCTGTGTTTTACTGAAATTCACCAACATTATTCCCCAGGTACAAGGTCAATGTTCACTATAATTGACAGTAAAATATTTCCTGAGTGCATGTTAATTTTTGCGTTATATATTTTGCCTAATATTATTGAACTTTAGTGCAGCGTAGGGCTAAGCAATACAGTCAAAAAATGAATCTCAATTTTCTTCAGCATTTTGGATGATTTGTGATTTTAAGCCATTTCTTTCTGTATACATGATATAGACATTAAGGGTGTTTTCACACTTGGTCCCTTTCAGCCGTTTAAATTAACTCAGACCGATGACTCAGCATTTTTCGTGCATATGTGAGCACAAACCCAGACCCCTTAGAAACGAACCGTATGGTAGTACGGTTCGCTAACAGGTTCGCCTAATCGGTGCACTGTGAACACAAAGCGCACTGAGTTCTCTTCGCCTTTTTTCACTGTATTGCAACGTCCTTCGTTTGCTGTAGTTTTGTTACATGACTGTATCCGGGAACAGCAGCAGTAGTGAATCAAAACATGGCAGGTCATGGTCGAGGACGTGGCAGTGCAAATAGACAAGACGACTCTGTGACACCTGGACGCGGTGTAGTTTGGGGAGAAGACGAAACAGAATGTCTTTTGGAAATGTTGAACAACAAGAGCATAAAAGCACAACTGTCAACGACTCACTGTAATGTGAAAGTCTGAGACCTAGAGGATCAGGTGTGAACAGACAGGGGACTGAGGCCCCTTTAAAGCTGAACTGGACCAGAAAGAGAACCCAGTCCTCTTCACAGTGTGAACACAAAAAGAACTCTTCTTCTTTTTCTATTGGTCTACTTTTTGGTCCACTTAAAGAGGACTGAGATCAGTTCGCTTTAAGGGGACTATATGTGAAAACACCCTAAGACAAAAACGTGATTCATAAGTCTTTCATAAAAGTACATCCCATATATAAGTATAGAAATATATTCACAGGCTCAAATGTGCATGTTTGTCCAGCATGAAATGCCTCCACAGAAAAATTTAGATTCAGGCTCCGTATGCGTTTTTCAGAAAGCAAAAAAATTATTAAAGAAATTAATTCAATATAAGGTTTCGTCCGAGTGCAGCTCTTGAGTGTTTTTGCAAAGCACCTAAAGTGCAGAAGGAGAAAAGCTCTGATGAGACTTCTCTTCCACTCTGCAGAAAATACACAGTTTCAGCCAAATCAGTCAAAAAAATTAGCTTTTAAAATTGGAGGTTATTTGTACTTGTGTGCCAAGTAGATTTTCTGCATGTTTCTTTGGGCTACATTCTAAATATTGTAACATAAAAATATAGGTCAAAAAACTCAAAATTCATAGTTAGTTTTATAGCTTGATATCAAATACCACAACGCATTCATCACACCCCAGGGAAACATTATTGTGTACAGTGACATTCACCTCTGGAAATTGTATCCAGAATACTATTTATACTTTCCAACTGGCTTTTTCAAGAAAGAAGCGGAATGGAGGCACAAATAAAACCACAAACCTTGCAAATCAAACCAATTCACAAAGAAAATGATTCACTCTGGACAATTTGGGTAGAATTTTTATATTACGAAACTATAGATGTGGCAGATTTGCAAAAGATTAAGACCACACA
>JAPSES010000002.1:13363193-13404671 GCA_029822895.1 Maxillicosta whitleyi
CCCGCCCCCGCCCCATCCCCTTCCCCCTCAGCTCAGCAGCCTTCAGACCAGCCTGACCACAGCAGCAGCAGCAGCAACATGCCTTTGTAATTCCTTTTTATCTCAACGTTTTCCTTCTAAAACAGCAAAACAACATTCTGTAAATGTATCACTAATGTAGTATTTCCCCAATTCCTGCAGGTGCTTCTACAATGTGACACGGAAGGAAGCTGAGAGGATGTTGGAGGAAAACCCAGAGTATGGGAGCATCATCCTCCGCCCCGCTACCCAGCCTAACAATTATGCCCTGACCGTGAGACAGGTCACATCCAGGTCAGCTCATCTGAAAACTGACAATCACGCTATATTATCTATATTTATTTTCTGCAGTCTCATGTGTTTTTGCTGATATTTGAGCATGAAGTTGTATTTTTTTCTTCTTCATTCTCAAGCAGTTTAATGATTTATGGTGTGTAAACTGTGTCTTGTTGTTCCAGTGGACCTGTCATGAAGAACTTCAGAGTGACTTCCACAAAAACCTCAGGCTTTGTCATTGAGCTTGATAAACCAGTAGGTCTCATAGCTTTGATTTTATAATGTCAATCATACTGATTATGGATTTTGATTGAGGTCAAATGTATGCTTTTTTTTCTGTTATTCTCTGCGTGTGTTTGTGTATAGGTGAGAGTATCCTCCTTGAATGATGTACTTGAATACTTCCTGGAAAAGACAGAGTATCGCATTCAAACCTTCATGACATCTCGGCCCTACGACCTTCACATTGGTGAGAAAATAGTCATAAAAGCAACACACACTCATAAATAATACTTAAAGTTTTGGATAGGCAATTAATAGAAAACAATAAAAATATGACATACGTAAAAAACAGTGTGTACAAGATGTTATTGTTATACAGGATGCACAGTCTGATAGGGTGGTAGGAGAAGGCTACAGTTTATAATGTTTACTTTTGTAACCATATGTTTTATTTTATATGCATTAAGGAAAAATGATAAGAATCTGAACAAAACAACTCACAAAAACCTAACCTTCCCTCCAACCATCCCTGTTTTATCCTTTGTTACTTTACTTTACCATTTGTCAACCCCACAAACATAACAAATGAGAAATATAATCAAAATTTGCAGCTTTTAATGTAATAATCCTACAAATGTAATAACCTTCCCACAAACGTAATACCTCATTTCCCACAAACATAATAATTCTTACTTTTGTTGGGATTTATTGGATTTGTGGGATGGTAAAAATCATCAATTTACAAGATTGTATTAACTTAGCACAAATGTAATAAACTAGTACATCACATACACTTCTGTAATGCATGCATGAATATTCATTCATCTTTATTTTTCTTCCCATTTACTCTTGTCCTTTGGATACTTGCCTTTTTAAAATGATCAAATATTGCAGTTACACCACATGGTACTAATCCCAGATTAGTGTTTAATTACAAATACAACTGGAGGAACAAAACACAATGTCAAATAGATTGTAATGGTTTTATTATAAAAGCTTCAGTATGAACTGGATATTATTTATTTTCATTAAATATAGTAGAAGCCTTTGTCTGAACCATGTAAATAAAATGTCAAGATACAATGATGATGTTGTTAATAATAATAATAATAATAATAATAATAATAATAATAATAATAAATTGCATTTGTAAAGCACTTTTCATTCCATGGAATTTCAAAGTGCTACAGAGAGAAGCCAGTCCAATTAAAAAATATATATATATACTGTATCATTGATAAAATTGAAGAGGGTAGGAATACACGGTGGCAAAATGAGGTTGACTGTTATTACATTTGTAGGACTATTACATTAAAAGCTACACATTTTTTTTTGTTTTGTTTTTTTTATTACATTTGCAGTTTATTATGTTTGTGGGGTGAACGTCATTTACCCATTTTCCTAGTTTCAATTAGCTTCTAACAGTTTTTTAACCACTAACTAGGTGAATTGCCCTAATGTGGGACATTTTGGGGTTTTCAAACTTATGAAGATTATTGTCCCACATTAGGGCAATCCACTATACTGTCAGACAACAAATTTGACTTGACTTCACCATTCAAAGATGGAAAAACTGAAGAAAAAACAACTTAACACTACATCCAGCTGAACAACAAGATGCAAACAATGTAATATGTTATTCATGGGGTTATATGTTATTTATTAGGGTGTCAAATTCAATTAGCTCAGGGGTCACAGTCCAATTTAATCTCAACCAGGCCAGTAAAATAACAGCATCTTTTCATGTGAATGAGAACTTTTTGTTTTATTGCACTACAAATAAATGTGCAATTACACAATATCATTCTTCAGTTTCTCATTTACATATGTGCATTACAACTAACAAATCCCACTGGGTCTACAAATGTACAAAATATCATAATATTGTTAAAATTCCACTATTTTAAGAAATTTCAGGTTTTCTTGGCTGCTTAGATTTTTCACATTTTTTATGACAGGATAGTTTGTAAATGTTAACATTTTCATCATGTAATTTAACTGTTTTTCACACTAAAACAAAAAAGGTTATCATCTATAGGTTATTATGGTATTACTTTACTCCTCCGATCCACTTCATATCAAACTGGTCTGTGTGTGACCCCTGAAGTAAAATGAATAAATTTCATTTGGGTCATTTTTTGCACCTCAAAAATTCATTCTGTGGACTGAATTGGACTTTAGTGGGCCACTTTAAACACTAAAAGGCAAAAATACAGTGAATGAACATTATTTAAGGGTCATTTATAATTAGTAAAAATGCAGGATTTAAATTCTTCATAAGAACAATTCCACAATTTCTAACTAATACTGTTGCTCTTTTCAAGTAACTTTTGGAAACCTGCTGGTAATGTAATGATTTTTTTTTTTTTTGCTTTGTGTGTAAATTGTGTGTTCAACAGAGACATCTTCTCCTCCTAAATGTGTTGCCATCTCTTCACCATCACCAAAAACTGTACCCAAGGCAAAAGTGTTACCCATGATGCAGTGGGAGGGCAAAGATGCCCCTGAGTCTCCACCAGAAAAAGCAACGGAGGATGAATATGCGGTTCCTGATGAGCACCAGTGTGATGATCACAGTCTAAAGCTTGGTGAGAATACAGCAGTGAATATGCTACATAAGGGTTCATAATCATATGTGCAAGTCACTGATAAATTACTAAAATCTGTTTGTTTTTTGAACTAGCTCAAGTGGATGAACTTCGGGAGATTTTACGGCTTCGGAGGGAAGCCATATACACCAGTGGGAACAATGAAATCACCTATCAAGATGCAATCTATGGGGATTGACAGCGAAACAATGTGGCATCTGTGGATCTTTGGGGAAAAAATTAACAAAGTAAAAAGGTCAGCTATTCCCTGTGGGTGTGACAGGCCTCTGCTCATATATATTACTCAGTGAAAAGCAGGTATTTTCCTATATATGATTTACTGACCATGCAGACATTCATAAAAGCACAGACTACATTCAAGGTTAATAAACACCTTATGTAAATAAAAAGTTTTTCTCTAGGAGATTTTTTTGTGTATGTTATTTCAGCTTAGTTTTCATATATAAAAATAAACACGATAAATAAATAACTGTTTTTGAAATTAAACAATCAAAGTGCATAAAATACCAAATTAGAAACGAATTCAAGGAAAAAAACTCAATCCACGTGATTATTATTCTTTATTTTTCACACATAGGAGGAAGCCAACATAAATGTTCAAATGTTATAATCATATTTTTATAAGTTATCCCATAACCCCCCCCCCCCCATCAGTATCACAGATCATGTTATAGGTTTAAGTTTAAGGATCATTCATCACTCAAAAAAGACATCAAGACTGTGAAAAATATTTTTAAAAAAAATAAAATAAAATAAAAAAAGTAAAACAGGCCCTCCCTTTTGTCTCCATCATTGTGGTGTGTGTTTCAGAGTACCTGTCTTCTCATCCCTCTCATCCATTTCCCACTCACACCTGAACCATTTATTTTGTTATTCTCTTTTTGTAGCAGCCTTTGTGCAATGAAGAGACAAATAAATCATTTGTAATAACTTAACATCTCAGGATTTTAAAAAATTTAATGAAAGCAATAAATTAAGAGGATTGATCCCTAATGAAGACCCGCCTCTGTTACGGTTCTTTGTGACATTACTTTTCGGTGAGTGACAGCTGCAGGATCCTCTCCAGCTCCTCCTCTTCCTCCTTCTGCTTCCTGGATGTAAAATAAAAGCAGACGTATTAGAGTGTTTCTGAAAAATAAAAAATATAAAAACTTTTATCTACTTTTCTTGACCACAGAGGAAAACACGGTGGGATTGAGGAATGTAATAAAGGAGTATTCATAAAGACATTAGAAGAATCCAGCTGCATTAACGCTAAACAAATGTTCCACAGTTCAATCATGGATGAAACTAAAATGTTCTAAAGATGGAAAGCACATTTTGGATATTTCCTTTGGTGCATTTCTACCATGCTGTGTAATGCACAATATAAACACTGACATTGTTGCAAAAATGTGACTCCATTACCAACACTTGAACAAAAATATTCCTTAATAACAGATAAATCTGCACTAATAATCAGTCTCTCATTCTCCATATCTGTCAACATGGATCATGAATCAGCACAATTGTATCCCAAACCTAAAGCAATGCAAATTAAAAGCTATAATTATGTCTGCAAAATCTACTACAATACATGCATTCAGTTAAAGCTTATTTAGTGATTTAAAAACATCATCTGCCTGCATTAATGACATTATAACCCATTAATACACTTCCTCTGGCCTGATCTGCCTGTATTTCTCCTGAAGATCCTGTTTCCAGTTCACTGTTTAGTTTTCTTAAGGCATCTGTGACTGAAGGAGCAAAAATTTAATGAATTTAAAGAATGAATGACATAACTAGACTGTGAAGATCTAACTCATACAGTCTACGAACAGATTCTGGTGCATTAACTTTACTTTTACATCAACAAAATGGATTAATAATAATGGATTAGACTTCTATAGCGCTTTTTCATTATTGAGCCATTACTCATTCACTGTCAGTGTGGTGGTGGTAAACTATGTTTACCAGCTGCCCTGGGGTAGATTGATGGAAGCATGCCGACCATTCTTACACCAGTGTGAGTGACACTGGAGGCAAGATGAGTGAAGTGTCGTGCCCAAGGACACGACAGCACACGACTAGGGTTGAGTGAGATTTGAACCACCAACCCTTCGGTTATGAAAACAACCTGCTCTACCTCCTGAGCCATGGCCATCCTAACATGTGTTTAAAGTTAAATAGAAAACATATCAGCATATTAGATAGTTGTGACATAAGATGACACTAAAGGAAGAACTGAAGCTTCTTTGTTTTGCATTTAAAGAATTTTGGAATTTGGAGGATTTGGGTTTTTTTTTTCCTTTCCTGACATTCACTTCCAGGTCATTTCAGTTTGTTAGGAACTTTCCTAAGCAAAAATGACTATTCCGACACATCTTTGGTAATATTAGGTACTTAACAGTGCAGAACATGAAATGTTCAGGACCCAAAATAACAAGACTTCAGAAGAGTTCCAGTTCTAGTCAAAGTGAAATAAATCTTAAAAGTGTTGACAATAAAAGATAATTCTCTTCTAATAATTGGCTGGTAGCTTTTGATTGCCCTCCAGGTCATGAAAACAAATAGAAGGTACTTTTCAACTTATTTTGCTAAAATAGAGTTTAAAATGCAAACCCAGACCACAGGGCTCCCTGTGTCTATACTGGCTTAGGGTTAAAATTAAAAAGATGAAGAAGGGACAAACAGAAGAAAAGAAAAGCTGTGAAGACACACGCAGGCCAAGATAAATTGGTCTAGTCAAAACTGCTGTCTCATAAATACTAAGACAAAAAGTAAAATTTCTGTATCTCAGCACAGCAGAGGGAGGCAGGTGAGATTAATGAACAAAACAAAACCTTATTTTTACTCACTGCAGGAAAAATAAAAAGTCAAATTCAAGCGTCCACATGAGATTTATGTCCAATCTACCATATTCACCTGTCCAATTCCTCCTGCTCCCTGCATGACAATTCCATGGCAATACGCAGCTGCTCATCAAAGCTGCTCGCCACGCCAAAGTGTCCTGACAACCGTGGATCAGTGACGCCGCTGTACGAGAGGGGGGAGCTGGCAGCCGGGTCCATCGGAGAGATGCAGGTGGGCTGGCTTGGGTCAGCTGTGTCGTCCCCTTCTCTGTTGGCCAGTGAGATGGAAAGAGACTCCTGGATAGCCCTATTAGAGAAAGAGTAAAAGAGATAAGATAGTTTAGTCACATGCACAATTATACATAGTACAATGCACAATGAAATGTATATTTGTACCTGCAGCCAATAGTAAAAAAAAAAAAAACATGTGGCATACAACATTAAAACAAAAAAAAGGATCTAACTATTTATAAAAAGTAGCAATAAGCACAAACAACTGACATACTCGAGCTAAAGTACATCATCTTGATGAAACATATACTAAGCTTCACTGCTTTTATCATAATCAATAGGTGAAAGTTAACACAAAGACTTTAAACTTCTGTGTTGAGAACTAACTTCAGTTTTAAATGACAGAAAACCCCCTCTGTGTGCTGCTTCATGATTCTGTAGCAGTTGAACTCTACATTACTTTCCACATACTATCAGTGCAAATTGTAAGTTAAAAATATTCAACCCATGTTTTAAATAGGTCATAGAAGCTGAGTTTCAGACCATACCCCTGATTAGGCCTTTAGGAAACAACAGTAAAACCAACAAAAACTAAACGTTTGACTGTTTCTTGAGCTGCATCACTATGAATGTATTTTGTCAAATGACTGTTAAGTGCAACAATTTAGTTAAGTGCAGAGGGTGGTCATTGTAAATATTTGATACTTAGGTCTGTAGAAACTCTTGTTAATACTATTTATGTATTTCTTTTATAATCAAAACTGGGTCCTGACAGAGAGAAATGCATATATCCAGCCATCATAACCTTACCTAATGGCAGATTTTTGCACATTTGTACAAAGAATACATCACAACATGCAGGAAGTTGATTTGTTTTATGCATACAGAACCATCTTTTTATCTGACATATTAATTAAAAATGAATGCAATATCATAAAGAATAATAATGCTATACATTAGAGCACTGATATTTCCTTACACCGCTAATAAAGTTAGAAGATCAAGTATTAAACAAAGGGTATCTTAAGACGAAGGTTTTACTGCACTGCTTCATTATGCGAGGACCTGGGGATTGCTGATCTCAAGAGAAGAGACAGAACTAATCACTTAATTCTATTCAGAGATGTTTAATTACTTCATATAGCAGAGGTTTCCCTGAATCAGGAAGAACTGAAAGTGAGTCAGAGTTTTACTGTAACAGCTGCAATTGGTCACATTCAGAGTAAACCCCTTCCTTTTCCTCATTTAAGTCCAAGAACTAGTTTAATTGTGTTAGATGACAGATAAAGGCAAAATGTTAGTGGAAGGAAGGAGGAAGTTAAAAGATTTGTATGTAGTATTTGTTCTGTAAAATTGTTTTAAAATGACTTAAAATTATCATTAGTGTGTTCAGAATGAAGAGCCATGAAGTTCTCTCAAAGATGCCAGTGTTATGAATTGTACAGATATGAAGTGAATTTATCCACATCAAAAGCCAAAACATCAGAAAGTGACAAGATTGAAATTGTGCCAATAAGAAATGTTTAGAGTCAGATAAAGTGATAAAAGCTACAAACATTTTCACCACTGGACACAGCTCTAAATGAATAGAGTGGAATGTGAAGTAGCAGCAATTCTCCTACACTGGTGGATTTGATTGTGAGGCTTCTGAAGATAGAAAGTAATTGTATGCAAGTTCATTGTTCATTGAAAACTTGATGATATAACACAGATGTGTGTAAACAATGAGCTTTATACATTATTTAGTGAGTGATGCAAGCTGTGGATACTCAGTGTTGATTCATTGGTGGGGTTCCTCTAGTCTAAACTGTGTTCTGATACATGATTTCCCACGGCAGCTGACAGTTTGGAATATCAATACTACATATACATAATCCCCAAACGTAAGTTGAGTGAATGACAGCCTCAGGCCCTGCTTACTTATGGATGGAATTGGTTTTCATTAACATATTCATGATGTACTAAATGGAATAATCTAAAAGAAACATCGCATTTAAAACCATATAGTATACTGTATACAAAGAGACAATGGTGACTGTGTTGTAGCCAAAACAGAATCAATAACTGTTAAGGAACATTTTCCCGGTTGGTGTGATGCTGCCTATGAGTCAGCTGACCTCTCCAGCTGTGAGTCCTCCTCGTACAGTGGAGACTGTGGCACCGGGCGGCTGTTGGTCAGAGCCTCCCATATGGTCACCTAATGAACACACATATGGTTAACAACCCCCTAGAGATATAAACAGAAGCCAAAAATCAATCATATTTATTGTAACATTCATCTTAGAAGCATAAACACAAAAAAGAATGAAAGGAGGAAGCGATATCTTGATGCTGACAAATACAGAATGAACCTGCATCAATTAAATCTGTGCATTCTAAAAAGCAACTCTGAAACACTTCAGTTTTCCTAGTCTTGTTTTGTACAGAAAGAACATCCAGTGAACTAAAAACTAACAACAGAAAGAGGAAAGATGCAAAATCCATAAGCGATCAAACTCTGGCTGTGAAACTACCTTTGATAGACTTGTTTTACACAGACTAATTATTAGACTTTGGTCTGACCTGGTCACTCTCAGTGCCAGCGTCCAGCAGACTCTGCTGGATGGCGAACTGCAGCAAGTTGTCATCCTCATCTCTCATTGGTTCACTGCGGCCCGGGCCTAGTGTGGTGTAGTCTGGCGGGGGTTCAAACACAGAAGGGTCCACCTCACAGTGGAAGGGAGGGGGTGACTGGCCTGGAAGGAAATGGATCTCAACATTACTGGACCTGGAAACTTTGGAGTAGTTCATCATCCCAACACAAACATCCTGTTTTAAGTCCCTGAAAATCAACCTTTTGGAAAAGTTGCTCCAGAGTGAAGATATTTCAACAGGAGGTAACCTCAGACTGTACCATAATCAACCCATTTCAGCATTTTGCCTGTTAACGGTTGCATTTTCTGCTTCATATAATACCTGCGATTGTATCTACTTAGACTTGAGGTAAATCAGTGCATATTTACATTTTGAGTCTCAAAAACATTAGTATAAATCCCACGTTAAATGGAAAGTAACAAGAGGATTATAATGGGCAGTGTAAACAAATGACAAATATTTGGATTCTGAGCTAAAAACATGGCAGATATCACTAATGAGTTGATAGTTACCAGCTTCTCCGGTGCTCTCAGGTTTGTGAACCGTCACAGAGCTGACTGGTTCATCGCAGCCACATAGGTTACTGAAGGTCACTCTGGCATTCAAAACATGAAACAAAGGAATCTCTGGAGAACACAAAGCAAGTTGAATTAGAGAGGACGTGTTGAGGTCTCAGTAGCAAACATGCTTTGCTTGGTTATTTTATCTAGACACACAAATCTAAAACCAATCTCTACACACACACCTATCTTGACAGGGAAGCCAGGAGGCAGGCGTAGGGTGATGAAGTCACGTAGCTTGGCAAAGTGGGCATTGGAGATGGCCATGAGGTCGATGATAGGCGTCACCTGTTCTGCCAGCGACAGAGGATGAGTCTCACTCAACCACAGGGTCGCTTTAAACCTGGACAGAGAGGAAACATGTAAATGCGTGCATCTGTGTTTTTTTGTCATATGTTGTCATGGCTTCATCGTACCTCTGTACTTTGCTGGTAAGCTCGATGGGACGTCCAATATCCCGTCCATTCAGATTAAACTCCGGGTTGAAGTATTCCTCAGCTGTGATGGCTGTGGGGTTGTGAGGACTGGCACATTGGGACACATTACTCTGACAGAGGGACACGCAAAGTTACGTATAAACTATGTATGTTCTTAAAAGGAGGCTGAGTGGATGTGATGGAGATGCACTGAGGAAAGACTTACCCCATTATGAGCTGTATGCTGCTCAGCAATCCCCAAGAAGGACTGCAGAGGAGTCTTTGAGCCTGTGTGGGAATAATAATGAAGGGAGGACAGCATTAAGCGTATTCACATAAAAAAGAAACATGCTTGATGAATTCAACCCAAGTGCCATTATAACACACTGTACAACGTATCAAAAAGAACATGAATACCAAGTGATGAACAAAATTTTACTGGCATATTTTTAGCAGTTCTTTTCTTAAAACCCTCAGTGAAAAAGCACCTCATGACATTATACATGTACCTTTGCTCCTTGACTTATCCTGGTCTGAAAGATGTTCTGTCCTAGACCGAGTTACCAGTTCCACATTGGTAGCACTGTAAACCTAAAAGAAACATCAGCCACAGAAAATATACAGAAAGCTTTAACCGGCTGTACTGTATTTTATATCCAACAATCCTATTCAATCCTATAACAGCCTCTAACTAATTGTGTGTAATTCTAACCTTCCTTGTGTTAACATCTCTGGACACTCACTAACCTTAGCTTCATAGCCACTGACCATCTCACTCTTCTCAGACCGCCAACCCCAGATTCCCGATTTGTTCCTAAATATCAAAAGAAGACAAAAAAGGAGGATGATGATACAGGGGTTATCAGTATTGGTGTGTTTTAATTCTGAGGACGTGATGTTCATATTTAATAGATTGACATACATAAGAATTCATCTTATTCCAGGTTCTGTTTCACCTGAACATCTGCAGCATTCCTTTAAAATATATCTACACATAACTTACACATATATAAGCACGTAACTAGTGTGAAATTAGTCCTACCGGTGAACCTGAACATAGTATGTATATGTGTTACCGCTCAAAGGCAATGTTTCGTGTGTTGAGATGTGTAGAGACGATGGGTGATGTCAGTCTCTGAGCTGTATTCTCCTGTGACGGCTGCATGGCTGCGAGAAGGGAGGGTGCATCACGAGGTGATAATACGAGCGGCTCTGTGTAGACCACCTGCTTCTCATGGTCCACTTCCATCACCACAGCCCCATCATCTAAGAGGTGGACAGGTAGATCAGCGTCAAAGCCAGTGTTTACAATGCATTTCAAGCCTCAATGAGAACAGTTTCTATGTCTTTCTTTGCAGGCTGATACACACCTCCACCCTTGAAGATATAGCTGCGTCGTCCTTTCAGCCAAGTCATATGCTCAAAGCCCAAAAGAGTGGTGTCCACACGAAGGCATGAGCCGCTCTTCCACACCCTGTAAACGTCACTGGGACACACCTTCGACACCAAAGGCACTAAAAAGAGGATTGTGGAAGAAGAGAAAGAGGTGACAACAAGGTAAAAAGTGGGGGAACTTGCAATACAAAACTTCTATTTAACCTGCAAATGATTTTAGTTTAAATGAACACTCTATTTAAAAAGAACCAAAATACAAAATACCTACCAAAGTGCTGTCAAAAAACTGTTCTCTATATTCTAACTAAAAACTAACATCCAATATACTCATGTAAAGAAACATCAGTTTAAAAAATGTGGTTAATTTTACATTAAAGAAACTTCTGCAAATTGGAGAAAGGAAGTCTTTGCAAATATCATGCAGTATGTTTCTGTTAAATATATATTTCTCAATAATTCAGGCAAGAAGTCACTGGTGTGTAGTGGGTAACATGATGAAATCCACTGTGTAAAACTGTCACGCTGGACTGACAGCCGCTGCTGGAGGAGCTATCCAACTACTGTGGTGCTGAAATGGACCTTTGTAGAAAAAACACTCACCCCAACTGGTGAACTCCCACTTCATCTCAACATAGAAATCCCGTGCCTAGAAGAGACAAATGAAATCATGCAACTTTGGACAAATTCAGAAGCCCTTTGCAGTCTCCAAAATCTGTGTGTCATGTGATCAAGGAAAAAACTTGTGACAATGTTTGTAGAAATAACATAGATTTGTTAGGGGCACACATACGCCTCAGAACCTCACAATGTTGATCCTCTCCACAAGTTGCCAAAGCTCTGACACTACCAGATCAAATGTAAGGTTGTGTTTACCTGTCTTAATTTGCTAAGCAGTTCTGGGATGCCAGCCAGTCTTTCGGTGGCACGCTTGAAGTCTCTGTACTGAAGCACCAACTGAACCAGCTCAGGGTCTCCAGTGCTCACCGCCTCCTGTAAGACTGAACCATGCATGCACCTTTAATAACAGTTGATCTGAGTCCCTCAAGAGTCTGACAGCTGAAACCCTCAGCAGAGCACTCACTTGTCCAGCCCTGAGCGTTGCAGTGTGTTGGGTCTGCAGTGTGTCTGAGCAGCACTCGAGTTGACTCCAGGTGGCCCAGACACACAGCCAGCTCCAGTGGGGTGCGCCCCCTCGGATCCAAGCGCCCCACATCCTGCTGCAGAACCAAGTACACCACCAGCATCAGCGCAATGCAGTGCCACATAACAAACGCATCTGTAAAAATCCATCAACATGCAGCTGCAAAATACACCTCCCTGCTTACCTCTTTTTTCTGCAGTTCTCGATCAAGCTCTAGGTACTGATTGTTCCATACCAGAAAATGCAGAGGAAACGCGTCTTGAGCCATGGTTGTCGTTCTCTTGACAGATACACAACAGTAAAGCTATGTTTGCAATATGACTTCTGCAGCCAACAGATTGCCGTGACACCACAGCGGACTATAGCAACGAGTTCAGGGCTGGTCGGCACAGCTGGTTAGCTAGCTAGCTTTGTAAATACAGCAGAAAAGGGGTAAAGCGCTGTAAAGAGGAAATGTTTCACTTGAAAAAGCTGTCAGTAATAATATCTATCCATGAGAGTAACGTTATGGACTAGAATGTTGTGCGTGCCTATTTAAATTAGTGGGCTGAGTTAGCTAGGCTAACTCAGCCCACTAATTTGATGTAGTTAGCGTTTACTAACAGCTAGCTGTGCTAACGTAAGCTAACTGGCCAATAACAACATTGCTCCTTGCACTCCTAGGCACATGTTTTCCATTCTTCACAATGCAAGACAACTAAATTATCAGGACAAAACTGCATCTCCAAGTCCGTTCATTTTTGTCGGTGTATTTGTTAATAAATAAAAAATATGCGAGTCAAGTAGCCGGTTGACAAAGTTAGCTAGTTGCCCGCTGCTACTGCAAACATCCCGTTTGTATCGCAGGGGTTGTTTCGGTCTGTCAAAAATAAAGCGAGAAACGGCCTTTATTCCAGTATCACATCCAGGTCACTTCAGTTGAGGGCATCCGATTCGATGATGCTGACAGCTGCGGTTACTAACAGTCCTGCCTGGATGAGCCAAACACTTCTGAGGTGTCAAAGTGTTTTGTGAAAGGCAGCTTTGCAAAGAAGCACATTTACAGCTGCAGCGTTTATTTATTCATGCGCTCATTTCGTCGTCGCTTTATTTCCAGGTTACGAAAAGAAACTGGGTGGAGCCCGGGAGGTGGTGTCGATCCGTTTCTTCAGTAATGAAGTCTGAACGAGAACACGGACCAAAATACACCAGTTTACTATGGCAGTAAATCCAGTTAATAACAGCCACGCACTGTTTAGCTTTTTTAATTTTTCTTGAAAAATAACACAAATAACATAAAGTGAAAAAGGCTTCTGAAAATAATTACAATGCTACAGGATTCCCCTTTTGATAATCTAAAAGGAAAACACATTTACACAAAAGTATATATTTATATATTTATATTCTTTTTAAGGGATATGGCCAGGAGAACAGTCCAAAAGGAGACCTCGATACATAACCACTATACTTGAAGAGAACAAAGAAATGAACACCTCCCAGAAAAATCATACATCTCTACATTGAATCGGACACAGTAATGATATTCAGTGAAAAGTAGATACTCACATTTTTCATTCATGAAAAAAGAAAAGTGTATCAAAAAGGGGTGGGGAGCAGTTTTACCTAGAATATTAACATTTTACTCTAAATTGTCTCTGTACAAAAACAAAGCAAAAGGAGTTTGAAAATAATAGCACCTGAAGTCTAACGGTTGTTTCAAAATGCACCATTTATCTGACACCTAGTCCTTGGCTTATCCCTTACACTTAATGCAACCTGCCCTTGTTGGGGTGAGGTCTTGTGTTGCCACGTCGATTGCCTTGTCACGTTTTTTTACCCTATACTACCACATCCACTCAATGTCTGTGTGTGTGCGTTAAGTAGACTACTAAAAAGGTGACACTAAAACGCCATATCAAGTTAAACTGATAAATGCAGTCCAATTCAGTATCTCACTTTTGAAGCAATGATGAAGAGGACCTCTCATTTCAAAAGATTAATCCCAAAGCATAGTTTTAATGCATTAAAGCATGTCATTAAATGAGAAGCAGATGTGATTCCACAAAAAGACATCAACTGGTCTTGAAAATGACCACAACAAAAAATGTATTAAACAGCACCTGAAAGTAACCTAATGCTGAGAAAAATGAGCCACTTAGTAAAGATGATTTAAAGGGTTTAACCAAAGATAACAATGTATTAAAACCCAAGATGAAAACACAATAGCCTTTGCTTAGCTCATCTGTAAATCAAGATTGGCATGTGTCCAAAGAAAAGGTGAGCACTTGGCTGGCCAGGGGATGCGTTGTCTAATAAAGCTAATTAACTGTCCACGTTCTGCTGTTCCCAACAACAAAACATGTTCTGCTTGTTCCTTATAGTATATTCCCAAAAATAAAAACAGCTCCTGAGTCTCTTTAAGTACACATAAAAGTGAAAATTATATAACTCTGAAAGAAATACTGTTTTAGCTCTGAATCCCCCCTGCACCAACACCAGTGAAGCACTCCCAGTTTAGACCCCACCCCTCTTTTTACATAATGCAGGTGCATGAGAACTTCCCAGCCTTTCTGCATCCCTTGTGTCACACAGGTTCATGTCAGGTTCCACTCCCTGGCTTTGCACCTCAGTCCTCTCTGCTGTCAGTGTGGGCAGACATTTAGGATATCCTCTGGATCAGTTTTTCATCTGATAGGCAGTAGAGAGTGTTCACTGACAGCTCAGAGATGAAGTCTTCACAGGCCTTTCGTGAGACGCCTTTACAACCTCGCAGGTCAAGCAGTGAAATGCAGGACAGACGGCGGAGATACTTTAGACATGTGTCCGTCAGTTTACTGCACCCTAAAGAGAGAGATTCACAGATACTTAAGTACAAAAGAAATCTTCTGACTTTAACAGTGTTGGTATGTGAGCACCCAGGCTATTCCCATTCACATCCTACCTCCAAGGTTGAGCTCTGCGAGTGTGTTTCGTGTGGATGAGCCTACTGCTGTCAGCAGGTTGATGGAGTGGTCAGTGAGGCTGTTGCAGTGGGAGAGATCCAATTTTGTTAACTGAGGCATGTGGCGAATCACCAGACGCAGAGTGGAGTCACTAATGTCTAGACCTGCAAGCCGCAAACACTGCATGGTCCGTAGCTGGCTGCGGTTATCACAACCTGGAACAGATCATGTGGGTGGGGGTGTTAACAGAGGTGAAAATTATTAGACAAGAAAATATACAAATAGTAAGAATTATTTACTGGATATGTTTATTTAAACTACTGACTAAACATACACAGTCATTATGTGTTCCCTGGCTTCTGAATTTAGCCTTTTCTCACCTGGAGGCGTAACCAGATCCCTGATCTGAGAGTCTTTGACTCCATCTGCATACCGCAGGTCTAGTGAACGGAGAAGAGGGCAAGCGGAAGAACACAGCGCAGAAATGGACGACCAAGAACAACCTGCCAGCATCAGATCCTTTAGCCCTTCAAAAGAAGATTTAAATAGAGTGTTTTCTGTTAAATGAAAAACTATGATGAATTATATATGTTGTCATTTGTACTGACAGCTTTTTTAAAAATGTAATAAAACAGAAACAATTGTGGAACTCCATAGTAAAAGAACATATGTGCATATTTACCAGGTAAGCGTCCCACGAGCCAGTTGAGCTGCTTTTTGGAGATGTTGGTCCAGGAGAGGTCTAGGGTGACTGGCTGCCTTTTTATGATGCCTGTCAGAGCCTGAGGAGTGACAGTACGCTTGATGCTCAGGTCAATCCGTGACCAAAGCCGTTTGTCTAAGCACCTATGGAAAAAACAAATCTTCATTAAGAAGAAACACATTTATCTACTTATCTTGAAGATATGACTAATCATTATATCCTAATGACACAGGTTTTATTGATAGGAATATATATGTTGAAGGTAGGAGACACAGCAATTAAGCAATTAAATAATTAAGCACTACTTTCAACAGATTATATGCATTTAAAAGATACAAGGAAAGATCAGATAACAGGTCTTACCATTTGTACCAGTTTTTGCATACAGCCATGCAGACACAAAGATCTGCTCGACTTAAGTAGCGGAAGACAGACACCCACACCTCCCTCTCACAGCCCGGCCCACTCCCACTACTGTCCCTGTCTGCTTCACTTCCTCCTTCCTGCAGTGCAGACAGAGGGATGCGAAGATGAGGAAGATCAGACGATGAAGAGGATGATGCACCATTGCTAAGTTTGGTTGGGTTGCCCGGCCTTGTTCTTTTCTCCGGATGGGATGTGCAAGTGTCCATGTGTCCACTACGAGTGAGTGGTGGTGTGTGCCTGTTTGAGAGCTGCTCAGGATAAGGGCCCCGACTTCTGATGGGAGGTCGTACAAGGGCTCTGGTCTGGTTGTGTACAGTTGAAGTTGTAGTGGCAATAGCCTCTAATTTAGGGACAATGGCTGATGGGTCCCGCTTGGCCTTGGTTGGCCTTTGGAGTGTCACTTTATACGAGCCATCCTTGTCTCCCCTTTGACTATCATGTTCCATTTCCTCCTCATCGTCCTCCTCTGCACAATTTTGGTTGGCCACCTCGCTCCCTTCCTCTTCTCTCTCTTTGGCTGCTGTTCCTCCCCGTCTTGACTGGGGCTGGTTCTCTTTATCGCCTCCTCTCCTGCTGTTCTGCTCTCTATCCTCTTCCTCCTCATCGTCACTGCTGCTGCTGTTGGTGCTGCTGCTGCTGCTGTCCTCACTCTCCTCCTCCAGCTCACCATGACTTCTACCACCTTGAATTCCTCTTCCGGCTCCGCCTCCTCGCAGCCGCACCCCTCTCCCCCTCCCTCTACGGGGTTCCCCTTTTGACTCAAGTGCCACACTGTAGGAAGACTGCTTCTGGAGGGACCCACTCCCTCCTGTGGAATTGTGAAAATGGGAGCCACTTGCCCAAGAAGTACCCCGACCTCTGCCCTGAGATAGTCTGCTGGTTGGAGAGCGCAACCGGGACAGTAACCTGGCACTCAGCATTCTCGGAGAGCGCTCCAACGACTGTTTTTGCTGAAGAGGAGGACGACAAAAAGGATGGCCAGGGGTTAAAGTCAAATGTTTCATATATAAATTAATCATTCCACTAAGATGAACTATTCACACCTTACGATAAATCAGTATCCTGGCCAAAACGTATATTTGACAAACTAGTTAATAAGTATACTATGATTCAAATGTTTATAAATCCATTAGAAAAGTAAAATCATTACTCACCGCTAGGATTTTGCTGCGCTCCATTTTTATCTGAAATTAAAAAGAAAATGATTATTTATTTAACATGAAAGAGATAAATAGATGTCCTTGCACACAATGCAACTGCCTGTGTATCTACCATCCTTTTAGACTTGTAAATAGCTTCAGTCTTTAGAAATTGATCAAAATAAAAAAGGACATATAGCCTCCCGAGACTCAGGGAAGTAAAAGTTTTGGTTTCTTTACATTAAATAATCAACAATTTCTACAGGGAAGTATTCTGAATCTGAATGAAAACACTGACTGGAAACAGCATGATGGAAGAGTTTTTTCCAGATGTATTTTGTTTTTCATGGAATGTCCTTCGCTGTGAACAGCATTTTTTTTTTTTTTTTTAAATAGAGCAGTAAAGCTCTTGACCACTACATAGGACAAAAATACATTGCTGGGTTTCAGGAGGATATTATATAAAGACCTTGTATATAAAACTCTGAATTAAAATATTTCTGTGGTCCAATATAAAACAACTTTATTCATAATTAGATTTGCATAAAGCATTTATAGGAAAAAGAGATTTCTGCTTCACCCTCTTTTTGAGTCTCAGCTCCAATGCACTTGCTCTTTTGCGATTCTGTTGGTGCTGCAATAGCAGTTTCTGAGAAGGTGGTGGAGCTGTTGGTCGGGATGGGGGTCTGCCACGTCTGGCTCGCTTTGCAGCTTCACCAACACCGATACCTTCCCGATATGCAAGTTTAGATGGAGGCAAGGAGGCTGAGCTCTCTGACTCTCCACTCTCTTCATCACTGGAAGACTAGTTTGTAGGAAACAGAAAGAATGGTAGAAGAGAGGATGTAATTTCTAATTTCAATGTCAGTAACAGCAGAGATACAGATAAAGAGAACTTTCCAAAACACAAAAAAGGTAGTATTTATTCCGAGTACTGATCAATTATCTGGTTACAGAAATTGGCTAGTTTTCAAGTTAACAGTTAAGACCAGTTAACCAAAAATCACTTTCACCTACTCTGTGTAGTTACATTTACAGATCAGAGTAGTACGATTGATTAAGTCATCAAAACACAAACAGCAACATAACCTGCCACACATACAGATTTGTTTGATTATATCTGTGACAGCCCTCTGACACTTTTGGAGGACATGTAAAAGCTCTTTCAGTGTTTTATTATGGAGAAAGAAGTGCATTTTTCCATTAATGAAATGTTACAAACAAGTTTTCTTGCTTATTGTTCTTGGAAAGGAAAACTGGATCAACAAAAGCAGGTTACCAGGTCATTAAAAATTTGACTCCAAACTGCTAATGAGTTTGAGAAAATATATATTCTAGTACCTCTGATTCTGAGCCTTTGCCTTGGTAACATTTGGGACATTCCCAGCAGCTTGGCAAATCCTTATTGACCTTTCCCTCACCAGGGTCCTAAAACAGAAGAAAGCAGAAAATCTGAAACACTGACAATACAATACAAATTCAACTTTATAGGATGCAAAAATAAGTAACTGAATAACAGTTCATCAGTTGTAGTATATTCACCTTAATGCACTGTCGATGGGCGATCTGGGAACAGATAGAGCATTCCATGAGTGTGTGAGTGCTTGGATTGGATTCTTCTGATTCCCCTTCACCACATATGGCACATCTCGCTGTGTTCGGCAAGGCAGGCTGAAGAAAGTGAAGGTCATTTTTAGAACTTCCACACTGCATATATGAAAAGGTCTGCCAAGTACTAAACACAAATGACAATGGACAGGATGGACAACTTACAGCTAGACATTGTCTCATGATACAGCTCTTCTTCATGCGTCCAGGGCCCCCAAACTTCCTCATGTCATGGCAGTACTGGCAGGTACCACACTCTTTCCTGCAGCAAGCAGAACAACGCTTGCACCTCACTCGTCTGCGCCGCAGCGCAGAGATGGAAGAGCGTTTGATGGACTTCTTAGTCTTGTGGAGTGTAGGGCCCAAGCGAGGGCGGCAATAGACTGCAGGTGGTGGAGGGCTAGGGGGCTGGTACCATGATGGCTGCACAAGAGGACAAAAGAAAGTCATAAAATGGAAATGTCATATTTAGAAAATTCTATCACTAGAAGTGTATACAAAAGTGTTTTCCACTCACCCTTTCAGGCCACTTAACAATGGGCTCTCCAGTGTAGGACTGTTTGGGGTTATCATTAGCATGTTCAATAAGAACAGCCTGAAAGAAAGACAGAAAGAGAAGATGTGAAAGTAAACAAAGAATAATCCCCTGGAACTCATCCAAGACATGACTGCTTAAAGCATAGTAACACATTGTAACACCTGACTGAATAAAGTATATCCACATGTGTTCATGGTGAACTAATCCATGGTGTCTTAAATTCTAGCCTACACTCACCCTCATGTCTTCAAGAAGAGTTGCAGCGTTCCTAATCCCAGAAGGGACACACTTCTTGTGGGCTGGCAGCTCCTCTAACTTTCCCAGGAGGTTCCACAATCCTTCCAGCTCAAACGGGGTTAGAGCATGATGTGGTTTTGTAACTGGACCTCCCTCTTGTTTAACCTCATCTTCTTCCTTACACGGGATCTTCTCATTTTCAGTGTCACTGTTGACTCCATTGGAGGTGCCATTCCCGTTGTGACCATTTTCTTCAAGGTCTGCTGGGGTCAGCCCTGAAAAGAGCGGAAATGGTGGTTTAAGGTCACATCACCAAAGCAATTTATATTTGTGAGAAATTGGGAGGAAATAACAGCTTTGTTGTCTTCTCTCAATACCTAAGCCAAGGGAGTACTTTTGGAAATCAGGAGTGAGGTGTGAAGTGTTGGTCAAGCAGTAGAGGTATCTCTCGAGGACATACCAACACATCTCATAGTAGAATGGGTATCGGAACTTTGCTGGCACCTACAGGAGGATGACAGGAACAGTTTTGAATCTTCAAAATTCACTCTTATTCATTGAAAAATATTAAAATATTTACCATCACTAGCACTGAACATTATACAATAAAAACACAAGGTAGTTATTCAGATAATGATTAGATATCATTGATCAAATTAATTAATTAGCAGTTGTTGATCAATTGTTTCTTTTTTGTTTTGTTTTTAGTGGTTCTACAACAGATATTTGAACCTATTTTTAACTTAATCACAAAATAAAATGCAAACCGTAGAGAGGGAAATGACAGCAATAAGGAGTCTGTGTGAATATGATGCGTTACCCGTGTGCGGTCCTCAATGCTGTAGATGTTGAGCTGCATGGGAATGTTAAAGCTGTGAAGAAAATTCCCTCCAAAAACCAATGTGTCCTCTGGTGTGTACACAGCATGAATCCACCCTACAACATAAAATATATAGCATGACTGATATGTGGAGGTGAAGTGTTTTCTGAGTATTGTAAGTATTGTCATTGTAAATAATTGATGTGTACATTAACATGCTTATGTCAGTTCCAGACCTGAAGGGATCATAAAGGTGTTGCCTTGCTTGAGTTCTATCCTCTGACAGTCATGACACTTGTCCCCTAAGAAGATGTCTCCCTGTTTTCCAGATAAAACCCAGTTTTCATACATTTCCAGGTTCTGTGGTGTAGGTGGAATCAGCCAGAACACCTGCATGGTAGAAAGTAACGGTCACATACAGTGGTCCTCTGTTAACACCACCAAACCATTGAGAAGTATCTATAAATAGTTTCCTATTTTCTGTGGCACATATATCTACTTAAGTTAACTATTTATATTTTTTAGGTCACACTACTGGCTTCATTTTCTAGTCAATCAGTCACACACTTGCTTTATAGAATTATTACAATAACATATAATATGTGTGCATTTTTTATGCCAATATTAACTTGAAAAGCAATGCAGTGGTGTTAACCTGTGATAAAATGTATACAACAGTTTTAGTAACTCTACATCTAGTTTTCTTGTAGGATGTAGACAAAACACTAACCTTTCCTCCACGCAGGATATGGTACCAAACTGAAGTGCCTCCGAAGTCAATATGGAAATCTGTGAAGCAGCCCTGCACACTCATGAGACAGTATCTGTAAAAAAAAAACAAAAAACAGAAAAACAAGAGAAACCATCACAGACAATTCAGTACAAAGCATACTTCTGTAACAGGAACACTAGATGTGTGAACTACTCACTTTTGTACTTTAGGATAATGCATGTCTATGATGGCATTAGTGGAGTCTCTCTGTCTCTCTTTGAGATGACGGGGCCACATGTTGTCTACCCAGTCAATAAGATCCACCTGGATGATCAAGCAGAGAAACTGGCATTAGAAATATATTTTGATTATCTGAACCCACTCACAAGGTAATCACACTCAATTACTTTGAAAACAAACACTGATGTTGTCAAACAAACAAAAAAAATAAAAAATACACACACAACTACTATCACTAACCAATTCAGCATAAAATCCTGCTATATTAAATTTTAGATAACTTTAGACTGTGTTCATACCGAAGCAGGTCGTTTAACCAGATTTGCAAGCTTCGTGTGGCTGAACTCTAGGCTGATGACATTGTAGAGTTTTTCTCTTTCTGATGGTGGTGTCTCATAGTAGCGCCGCCACTGGGCCATTGACATCTCAATGCCTTTCTGGGTGTTCACATCCATCACATCAACAATGCGTCGACTACCTGTGAAACAGTTAATAAGAGGTTGAACACTTAGATTCATAAATGCAGCAATTTAGGATTGAAATACTCACACCTGGTATATGATTCCTCGTGAACAAAATTTAAACATTTTTATTCTGAAAGGCCATGAGATGGGAACTTACCAACAAACAACTTCACATCACTCACACTGAAATCAGAGTCTGGCATTCTGCAAAAGATAAATAATTATAACTTTTGCTGTTCAACACAAAGTTTAGCAGCTTCTGCTAAGTTTGGAAGAAACTTAGTATAGATGAAGAGAGCAAACCACAAGATAAAATGGCAGACTGTTGATAAATTAGGCATTTGCAACTGAAAAACAAAAGAACAGCACTCACTGAATGCCGAGGTCATCCGCCTTCTCAAACACAATGGGGTCCCTGAGGCCTTCCCTCTGAATGTACTCAAATGTGAAATCTGGAACCAAGATCAACAAAAAGGCACAAGTCTTTTAATCATATACTCACATGTTTGGAAAGTCAACACACAGAGTACAAATACAAAACAGTATAAAAAAGAAAAATGGCAAATAACAAAATCCACTGGCATAGACATTATTATTATTATTATTATTAACACAGTATTCAAGGTACAATGAGTACTAAAAACAAAACTTTAATCACATTCAATACACTCGCATATAGATGATTTTAAAAAATAATGTGTTGCTACGTCACCTTTCCCCTCCATGATTTTGACCAGCTCTGTCCCAAATCTGCTGCACTGTAACTTTTCATCTAAGTCGAATGTTCGTTTTCCTTCAATTTCATCATCAGAGATTCCATCATCTTGGTAGCGACGGCGCGTACCTGTACGCTGGTAACAAGAGAATAGTTGTATTAACATCCATCAGATGTGAAATTGGAAAAGGTGAGATCAGAAAGACGAACCCAACAGGGAACTGGAATTATTTACAGTGACACATATTTTTAAAAACCATTTTAAATTAGTTACTCTGCCACAACTTACCTTCAAAGCCCTACATCTGACAACAAAGTGGATTTTTCAGCAATAAGCCAAAAACTGTCAATAACATAAGAATCATATACAAGTGTTCGAATTATATAATTAAAGGGGCAAACAGAAGTCAGTCTCTGAGAGAGAAAATAAGAAAACTATGGGACATTATATCTGTAGCACGCCAACCACATTAGGACATTTAAGGGAAAAAAAGTGAACTAACTGCCTATTAAACAGGGCAAGTCATGCTCACATATTATTTTCTACTACATACTTCTGTTAAGACAACTGGGATATGTTTAGAACAGAAATGGAAAAGGCACTTAATAATGATCATTATGCTTTACAACAAGAACTTTAAAAACCCTTAAGTTAGTCTCATAACAAAAATCCCATCACTAAATTTGATCCAAGGGATGTACATTTTAATCCATCATAGATGCAAAAATACAAGAACCTTTTGCAACATCTGAGGTGAAAAACACTGAGACTCAACTGCCATCATCCCTGCAATTATTTACACTAAACTCAATAAAATAATTATGTAAGATGCAGATTTAATTGCACTGAATCAAAGATGCTTGATTAGTCAGCCAGCTCACAAATCAGTTAATGTGATAGGAACCAAACAATACAGCATTACAATAGCAGGGGTTAATCTTCCACATACTGCCCCCCTTTTTATACCCCTCCTGCCATTCAACCTATGCAGCACTGCTTGGCTAGACAGATGGATCAAGCACAACACCCAGCTCCCAGATTTCCCCACCCCCATCCCTTTATCATAGTGGGATTATCTAAACTCTGATGTTTCTTACTTTGAATAAGCACTGCACAGACCCTAACGATTAATATACATTACATACAAGAACATTTTTGAGAAACCCTGGCCAGTATTTTAATACTAAATTTAAGATAATTAATGATTAAATATTGGAATATGACTTTTATGCTTTTATCAGTTGCTGATGTGTTTAACCAAGCTTTACATGCTTTCTAAAACTATACATTTTAGCAACCTTACTCTGCTAAAACCTCACTCCTCATTTATTTACAAATGTATCACGATTTCTTCTCCAGACAACCAGATCTATTTCTCTAGACACACACTTCCAAGTTGCACTTGCATTGACACCGTTTACAACTTTGCAACAAGAGGAGAGCATTGTAAAGAAGCGACAAAAGGTCATAGCTTAAATGCTACTGGATTAGACAGTGAACTTGACCTTTTCTTGAACCCCCACAGGTTCATTATCGTTATTAGACTGCCACAAACAGAATAGGCAATAGCACAAAGGGCCAAAACGAAACTGACCCCTTGGGTCAGGTAGGAGAGTAACTTTATTTTTTCGTTTTCCGTGTCAAAATGTCTAGTGACAGAGACATACTCTTTGGTTGAAAGACCCAAACAGAAGCCCTGTAAACATTGCAATGTTCTGGAATATTAGGACTCACCAGACGTTTGCTGTACCGTGTATGAGGATCCTCCATTATCTCTAGAAGAGAAATAAAGTTTCAAGAGTAACGTTAGATTACAGCCGATAAAACCCCCACTACTGCGTAGACGCGTTTGCTCTGTTCTTGCATTATATATGATTAAAAAAATATATGACACACAACTCTGCCGAAAGCCTAGCTAGATACCCCTGCTAGCGTTAGCCAACAGTGTTGTTGTAGCCAGCAAGCTAAGGTTAGCAACACGCATAAAATTAGTTAAAACACAAATGCTGCATTTGAGTCAATGTATGAAAACTGCTGTTCAAAGCGCGTACATTTCAACAGTAATAACACGCACCAGCCTTTCGATATTATGTCGTTATTTTAACCAGTGCTATCGGCTAACGTAAACTAGCTCAATTGACAATCCCTTTCATAAGTCCTCGGCTATCGTTGACGGTTGCTAGCTAGCTGACATTAGCCTCTATACGGCAGTTGTAAGCTTCTTTATCATTACCTCTGCGTTTTAACTCCTTTTTTGCCGTGGCTGTCAAGGTAGTATGTTCCAACTAAAGCTTGTGATGCCTCTCTGTAAAGTTTCTCCCCATGTTATGTTATAGCGATTGTGTATATTGTTATGTTTATTATTGTGCGATAAAGTTAGAACGATTCGACGCTCCGAGCCGCCATTTTCAGCTGGTCAAAAAACACACACACATGCACACAAACCGAGAAGAAGGACGTGGCCCCGCCCCCTTATTTATGCCACTGCTCCGTAAAATTAGCATGGCAGCTCTGTGGTTGGACACAGCATATGCTATTTAAAGAGGATTAGAATATGTTAAAACTGAGGGGTGCTCGGTTTGTGTGTGACAGAGTTGAGGATCGGTTTCTTCTGGATCTGGGTTGAACTCCTTATTTTACAGTAGCATAAAAATCATGCAACGAAACACTCTGTACCCATTGTACTTTAATGAAAGTGGAGGAGAAATGCACTAAAGCACAAAGAAACACATGAAAGAAGCAGCTTACTTGAATGTTGAGCAAAACACTTGTGATTGCTTCTATATTTGCACTGAAATCATTGTTGAATATAAACATTGTATAACTAGATACTGTACATGTTTGTCTTATATGAAAGTTGTTTGTTTGGTGTGTTTTGATTCATTGTAACTGCTTTTGCTGTTAGCCTGATCATCCATATATATATATATAGGTAGGAAAGTACTTCACTTAACAAAAGAGAACAGAGGCATAAAGTGAGATTATGTAGAAATGGCATAATATTAAATGAGACAAACTATTGGAGAAGAAATCTTTGAAATACAGACTGTATTATAGCCTTTTACATAACAATAACTGTTCCCTTGTGTCAGGATTGTGATATTTTTACCATAAACTGACACAGGAAAAGACTTTAATGAATGTAGTGACATGATCATGTTTAACATATATATTTAGAGCTTACCTTACTTAACAAATCAGGAACGTAAATAGGCTTGCATATATGTGTGAGAGATAGTATTAAATGAGGAAAAACTACAAACTACAGTATATTGGAAACCAGTTCCTAGTGCTTGTATTTCTGCAATACTTTCATAATAAACTGATGCACGAATGACAGTGAGTGACTGTTGATGTGATTCTACTCAACATGCACATCCCGAGGTTAAAAACCAAGCAGAAGCATTAATCATGTACTACAAGAAATTTTGCATATCAGTGCAGACTGCAAATAACCCTATGTATAGTTATCACTTTTTATCTGCATTTTGGGAAATTTTCACAAAAAACTAATGCAAGAAAGTTACTTATTGAATACACCAGTGATGTGATTGTATTCAACATGCACACAACAAAACTCAGCACAGGTGACATTTTCCACTGTGTGTACAGGAAAGACAAAAGTGGTGCATTAATGTTTGAAAATGCAAAGAAATCCGTCCTATTTAAAAGTCCAGATTAAACCTTCAGTGATGTATGAGGATAAATCGAACGCACCCCTGTGCAGACTCCGCCCATGAGGGTTTAATGGGCGGGGCCTGGCACTGGGGAGGAAGAACAGCGAGATGGGGGATGAAATGAGGTCAGGAAAATGCTTTATACGCGGATGTCATGTCGTATGTTTCCATGCATCGGAAACAGATTCTACACACAGGGGGAAAAAGGAGGCCGTGGAGCAAAAATAATGCTCACTAAGTGTGCGTAAGAGCAGAAAACCAATCCTGACGGATCCGTCCGTGCAACCAGCCGATCAGCTGAGCCATGTATAAACCTCTAATACAAGAAACGAGCATACACCAACACTTGGTACAACGCACAGAAATCTTTTATTACATAACAGGCTTTACTGGGTTGACACACGGCCATTGAGCGAGTGACAGCCACTGATACAGAAAACACCATCAATACAAGCATTTCAGCATACAGACAGATCACACACCACAAGAACCTCACCATTTATTAAATCTATGACAACACACAAATAAGAAAACATACAATTTAATTTAAGGATATTTAAGACCGAACCACACATATGTTTAAATGCATAAGTGGACTTTTTATTGCTTGGGCGCACAAAGGTAACCTTAATGCACTTACTTGAAAATTTATGAATCCTTATAAATATTTTTCTGATTAATTAAAATATAGTTTAAAAAAAAAAAAAAGAAAAAAGTGTCCTCTCTCGTTGCCACCAGGAGCCGCTAAAGTCATCCAGAGTGGTCAAAAATGATTAAATGTCACATGTTGAACAATCTGTTTTAACAGACTTTGCGGAAATTGATTGTGATTTACACATTTCTACCACATTCAAACACTTTATACAGCAAGAAAATACTTTTAACTCAAATGATTAATAAATGGGAGTGAAAGGGAATGAGATATGGTCCGTTTTTTTTGTCATTTTGTTCTTTAAAACAGTAAAATAATGGTCAGGGTATAAATAAGGGAGCACTTCATTCATTATTCTTCAAGAAGTTCATCTGTGAAAACACAAAAAGACAACAAAAACACTAAATGTTTTCATCCACAAGATGAAAATGCACAGTGGTATAGACTGAGCAGTTACCTTTGTTAAACTTTTCATGAGAAGAAGCTGTACAGATAGGAGAACCCAACAATCCCAATGATGGCACAGCACAATGTAATCATCATCTTTTTCTGTGGGTTTAGTGGAGAAGAGACAGTAATAATCAGGTAATAACAGTTGGTAGATTCAAGTCGAAACACACTCAATACACACGTTTGCGAACACAGGAGTTTGAGGAAACAATTGGGCAAAAAAGAGGAACTAAGGATCAGGGAGATTACAGTGTTTGTGTGTTGAGAGAGGAAAAAAACAGCAACTTACCTCTGTTTGACAGATAATCAGTCTTTAAAACCTGTACTTTGCAACACAGTCGTTAACATGTAGTATCAACAGACATCATCCTGCTGACCATGTCCCATAAAAACATCCACACAGCTCCACCAAAAACCACAGTCATCAAAAACCTTTAGTCAGTTATACATTCACTTCACTCACACGGAGCACATAAGCACAGGACAGAAGGCGAGTAATAAAAAACATAAAATCTTTATTTTTAATTTAAATCACTGGTACTTTCTATTACTGCAGACCTTACTGATGGTACAAGAAATAAGGCTTGAATACAAGTGTTTGAATGGAACAGCTGGAGCCAAAAGAGCAGACAGTGTGGACTAAACACCGTACTCTTAAGAGATTCCTGGACAAACAGATTTAAAAGAACCATTCAGGCTCTCAACAAAGGCTTCTCACAGTGGTGGTGGCTCTGCTGCACTGTCTGCTATCAGTTAATCTTGATATTTAACAGTGCTGTCAACCACTTTACTATATGTTCCACATTTGCAAAACACAAGCAAATTATTAACCTTATATAATGTTAATAATCATATAATCCACCCCGTTGGTAAACAATCAAATGTTTCAGGTAGACCAGGAAATGCCAGGATATGAATTGCACTCAACAAGAATCACCAGCACCCTTCAGATCTTAAGATTTCTATTTGCATCCTGTTTGCATAACTTTATTGGAAACTTGTCATGTGAGTGAGTGAGAAGGTATAATAAATACACAAACTATTCAGGCCCTTTTGGCAAAAACTCACTAATGTTACAAGTCTCTTTATACCCCTAGGTATTGAAACATGGGTTTAATAAATGAGACAGGAATGTCTTTAAGTCAAGGGTCAACCTGGCTAACACTGTACTTCAGAAAAGCTGTTTCTAAGTAATTCTTGCAGTATTCAAGCATGTAGGTCTATCTATCTAGACTGGATTGTTGGCTTGTCTGCTCATCTCAGCCTCACCAGTCCATGTTTCTAGGGGCAAAATCCCTCATATTTAAATACACTGAAGAATCATAGGTGAGTACACCGATCCTCTTCAAGTTGAACAAAAACAGAGCTAAATATAAACAGTATACAAACATATAGTAATTCTCTTATTTACAAGATCATCTGAGGTTAATTATAGAGATTAAGACATACTGAAATGTGAAAGTGCTGGAGCTCCTCAAAAACAGACATATTCACAGTGCAGTGAACATAGCTAGCATTCTTGATCATATTAGACAAAATAGTAAAAGGGGTGGGGAGCTTCTGCTAGGAGGGGGTCCAAGGTGCCGCTGGACATTATAGTATATTCCATCTAAAAAGAAAACACTTCACTGCTTGATTCTTTGGCACAAAATGTTGACCACTGAAATGTTTACTGACACTCAAGAATTGTGTGTCATTTTCCCCAATTCCCTTTTTTTTTCCTCAGAAATACAATGGGTGATGAACCTCATGAAAGTTTCAGGTTCGTTTCAGCAAAGTATGCTCACACTGTCCAAAGCGTCTGATGGGAGTCCCATAAAAATGTTTCTTATCAGATTGGTAAAGCAATTCTATGCACAAGGTGGCAGGTCAGACATTTTTAAATAGTGATCTCCCATCTATGAAATGTTAGAGTGTCAGAGTGACAGATATCAGTCTTTTCATTACTGGGTCAGCTGATGGAGGGTAATATGGAGTGAATGATGAAAAGGCAAGGAGGAGTTTCTTCTATAGTACTGAGGGGAGGACTATGGCGATGATGACGACAACAACCACAACGCAGATGATGCCGATACAGATCAATTTCTACAGAGAGGGAGATAAAGGAAGACAAAGACAGGACAGGATTAACAGTAGGACACATGAGCACTGAAATTAACCCACACCAGACCCAACACCAGCTCAGAGTAGCTCACTGCCAGAACTATTTTGTTTGCATTGCACTAACCAGAGGCAAGTGCTGTAAAAGAAAACACACACCCAAGAACTACAAATACGCACAAACACACCTCAGGTTAAACCCTGTGGCAAAAGACAATAGAAACTCACACATGAAGCCGTGAAAAGCCGTTTCCAAAGCTCGTCTCAAACCCACACCCATTATAGCAGTGAGGAGGTTATTTGCTCCAGAGTTACTCACCATCTTACTCAAATAGTTCATCATGTTTTCGTCAGTCCCACTGACAACCCGATTATGAGTGCTATTATGGCCAGCAAGACCACCACTATCACCACTATTATCACCATTTTCTGTTGGAAATAACCAAGTACATACAAGCACCATTGTCAGGACCATTCTCAGGGGAAACAACAAGTGCATCCTTCAGCAGAAAACATTTACACATTTAAGTAACAATTACTGTGTAGGCTGTATACTAGAATTGGTCAATATGGACCAAAAAAATCAATATATATTTTAGGGTGAATGGCAGAAGAACAAAATTAAGATGCGAGGCATATGTGGTGTCCCAAAATAGTTCCATTTAACAAAACAAAAGCTGACCAACATGACAAATGAATAGAATAAAAAGTTAAGCCTTAGTTTAAGAATATAATGTCAACAAAATAAAATACCAATCTTAGTGTTGTATATAAAAATGTATAAAATAATAAAATATTACATACATGTAGACACAAATTTATGCAACACTTCATATGTGATATATAGAGGTATTTTATCTATTATTTTATACAGTCCATCCAGGATTGACCAATAAAACTATAGCAATTATCATTAATTTTAATATCACAATGTATATTTTCATCTTTAAGATGTTTTTTTTCTTTACATTACCATCTATAACTCCTAAGAAATTATTTGTTTTACTTTTTATTTTGCTCTTTGTATATTACCAGTGAAAAATAATTTTAGGAACAAAAACTTCTGGCTTCTTCACCTTTCACCCAGCATAAACCTTTAAACCTGAAGGAATCAACAATTTTACATTTATCATTACAAGTGACATTGTCTGAGGTGAACATTTTCCTCCATATCAGCCAGGCCTTCATTGAATACATTCTATATGCTGTATATGGCCCTGTCCTAACAGATACTCCTGCATACATGTTTTGTACAACAGAATACATAAAGCATCATATGGTAAGACTAGAAACAAGTATGACAAACAAATCTGTCAGTTAAGGTTTGGTAAATGACTTCTGTTGACAATGCATTCATATATTTAGACACATACAGAAATCAGCTAAAAAACCACCCCGGAGTATCTCCAGATGCTGCTAAAAAAAAGAAAACCTCCATGAGTCAGCTGTAAACAAGGACGAGTTTGAGGTTAAAGCACAAAACAATATAAAGGACAAAGAAAAGAGCATGTGGGAGAGGTGTGTGTGTGTATGTGTGTTGAAGTGGGAGGCGGGGGGGAGGATTGTTCGGCTTCTTGTTGGTGGGTGGGTCACAATCACAGTAGTCCAGGGGTCACAGGGTGGAGGTCAGGATCATCACAGGGTAAGGGTCAAAGTGACGTTCAGGATGGTCTTTAGGTTGTCAGGTGGATTTCCCAAAAGCATTTTAGGCGTTAATTTCTATGTTATTTAAAGTAACTTAGTTTCTACCATGAACAACAATGTCTGTCCTATGTCAGACAGAGAGGTTTATGGGTAAAAGCACACATTAACAACAACAATCTTGTCACTATACAGAAACTCATTTTATTCTACATGTATGAAAATATTACTTTCTTCTGGGATTAAAGAAAATAATCATAAATATTACTGTTGTTTATGTCAGTTCATTCATTCATTGACTAAACTGCTTAGTCCTCTAGAGGGGTGGTGTCACCAGTTCTGCTTATGGCAATTATGAAATACACAATTAGTTTTTTGATCTAATATATATACTTTATACTATATAATATAGTATACATATGTTGTATATACAGTAATAATTAAATAGTTAAGCAAAAATTAGCAGTCAACATAAGTTAGTGAGAAACAGCAAAGGTTATCTAACTGGAATTAGCTTAAATAAACAAATGATTTCTAATCAGACTTTACCTAATCACAGTTTACTAGTTCAGTCAGTCTAAGAGGAAATTGCAGTCAAAGTTATTTTAAAATCATTAAGAAACTGAAAAAAAAAAAAAAATAGAAAAGGTAGCTAATCAATTTAATTAGCACCTTGCATTAAACACTCTTTAGCAATAGAAATATATTCTATATTCAATTAAAAAAATTATATTTTTTCCCCATCATTAGTAAAACCAAAGATTACTGTAATTAAATCTAGAGCATAATTTATTTCAAAACAGAGGTAACAGAAAATACTATTTCCCCACTTGCAGAGCAGAAGCAGTGACAGTCCCCAAAAATGTGAGTCCTTTGATTCCCACTTTTATTCTTCAGACTTCAAATCCTGGGATTGTCCATTAAAGCAATACATTTTGGGGAATTTTTTTTAGGTTATCGTTGTCACTTTATTGCAATCAGATAAATAACTTTTGTGCTTTTGGGAAACCAGCTGACAACTGTTTTACATAAGTCACTCACACGTCGAGCCTCTTGCTGAAATTTTGCTGCTTTCTTTGTGTCCGCTACGGCCCGCTCCACAAAGCCCACTGATTGGTCCATGTTGCTTTCAATCCTGTCAATCATCCCACCCTAACACAGGGCACGGTGTCAAAAGTTGATGAAAAGCAACAAATAAAAGAAACTGTTTTCAGAAGTAAGTAGGGGCAAAGTCAGAGCGACACAAACAGAACGCTACAATAATGCAGGTTTTAGCACCAAGTCTGTGGTAGTGTGACGGGTGCAATACTGTGTGGTTTAAAGGTGTCAAACAGTTAAAAAAAAAAAAAAAAAAAAAAAAAGAGCGCATTTGTGTCTGGAAAATGAGTAGAAAACAGGAAGAAGTTACAAGCAAACTGGTCCATCAGTTGGCTGAAGTACAGTACCTTGCGTGCTTTGGTCTGGTACCTTACAGCTTTCTTGGTTTGTTCCTTAGCCTCTACTATGTGGTCCACTGACTTCGATACATTTTGCTCTATGTTGTCTACAATGTCACCCTGGAACACACAAAACAAATAGTAAGAAACAGAACAACGCTGCACAAACACAGACTAATCTGTATTATTATTCTGAAGTTTCTGGCAAGTTTATGTGAAACAGTGTTTAAAACAATGCATTCAATAAGAAAAAGAGTTTCCTGGAAAACAGAAACAGCAGAAGTGTACAAGAAAACCACACTTACCTCAAACAAGGCTTGCCCTCAGAAAGCATAGTTTAAGTAGCAAGAAATATGTGTTACACTTCCATACACAAACAGTATAAATAGTGATTTATAGTGAAGCCTATTCTGATGTTAGTACAATGTGCTTTATGACCATCTTACTAAATGAAATCATGTGGGTTCCTTCAATGCTGGGTGATGAGGTGGAGGTGGCAGTTGAAGAGGAGAGTAATGGAAGATATGAAAAATGCATGCAACTAGAAAAGAGGAAAACAGAAATATGCACATGGATGTCAGAGCACAGAACAGGAAGCAAGTAACATAACAGAAGGAAAAATTTACGAAATGAAGACAAAGTGAAAGTCAAAGAATGATGTGTGAATTATAATAGTAAGTAAAGTAAAAGATTAGATGAGAGGTCACTACAGTAGATGATATCTGTTAAGTGATTTCCATCTGAGGAGTGTACCTGGCTCTCCACCAGCATGGCGATGTCTACAAACATATCATGCAACTCCTTGATGCTGCTTTCCAGACGAACAATGTCTTTGTGTCTCGCTTCAATCTCACTCAGGGCTTGTTTAGAGATTCCAGAGTCCACAATCTGCACAGAGAGGAGGTCTGTTTTATCCACCCAGGATCATAATCAAAACATTAACATTTCAGTGTACAAATAAAAATGCAGCGCCATTTAGAAAATCGGGAGAGGCATCCCAGAAATGCGAGCACATATTTACCCCTGCAGTGAACACAGCAGCATTTCCACTCTCCAACATCTCTTCCAGTTCGTCATCTGTTGTTGCTTTTCCAGCTAGAAAAATGTAGGAAAAATTAAAGGTGTAAATGTTATTTCTAAACCAAAAATACCGTCACTCCTCACATACATTTGTGGCTGTGTATGTGTGTGTCACCCACTGATCTCTAGCTGTCTCTGAATACGTCCTTTACTCCTCTCCCTGAAGTCCACCTGGGCTTCATTGTACTTTGTCATTACCTCCACAAATTTCCTGGACAGTACTGCATGCTGGGAAACAAGCAGAAGCATTTAGTTCTGTACAAGTTGATATAGTGCTCTGGCTTGGTCAAATAGTATTTTCGTGCATAAGATTAAACATTAGTCTTCACGCAGGGCAAATGTTTACTTTATGAGTAAGAAGTTTCCTTTAATAACAGACTTTAATCATCCTGTACTTGTACATCTTTTACCTGTGATTTACGTATCCGCATGTCAGCTGAGATCCTCTCCTGCTCTTCTGACTCCAGATTCCTCTGGATGGCTGATGAAATCAAAAGCATTTATTCATTTATTTTTTAACTTCTATTTCTTCAAGCCTTTTTTGACAATTTTACAAACAAACAGAAAAAAACAGCCAGCAAAAATCTAAATTACAATGATGCTACAAGACTGGTTCATGCAGGACGTGTCTGTGCCACATCCCCAGAACACTGAGGCAGTACACAATGTTTGCACAATATTTCATATTATACAGCAAAGTAAAACACACAAATATGTGATCCAAGTATGACAATACTTCACAATCACAATGAAAGGTAAACATTTACTTATTTTTACTTTGGTGCATGTTACATTAATGTCATGTTTACAGTGGAAAGCAAATCTGCTAATATTATTTTGTGTATAACAAAATTCCAATCTGCACCCCGGGGCCTAATTACTCAACTGTTACACTGGCATCTTGAAAGGGTAAGTTACTGTGGGTTTAAAATGGTATAAAAATGAGGAAAGGGTCAGATCACCATGACAGTACACATTGCATGGACACCATACTGTCAAACCTCCAGTGTATTTATACATGGTAGTAAACTAGTAAATTCCAAAGCTCCTACTGAAAATCCAACTTTGTTAGAAGTAAGAACGACAATCAACCAGATAGTTTCACCTGCATTTCAATTTCCTTGCAGATTTCTACACTACAAAATCCACGACTGGTTGAGAAAAACAAATTTAGACATCACCAATTTCGCACTGAAGTATGAGCGAATCCCTCAGGGAAGTCTGCAGATATGTGGACTCCCAGAAAAGATGCATAACAGGATTGAACAGACTGCATCAACCCTTATGTACTGAACCATCTAGCGGTCATACAGCTCTATGACTTCACATGACAGGTGTGCACAGTCAGACTGTGACTGAATGTTTGTTAGTGTTAAAATGGAGACGGACTCACTCTTGAGTTTGTTTCTTGCATTATTAGCCATCTTCTTTATGTCATTGGTGATTGCTTCCAAGTCATCCTGAGTTTCTGGAAAAGAACAGTCAGTCAAGTTACATTTAACTTAAAGGAGTGGTATTTTGGTTTTAAAAATGGAATTATGCATTTAAAAACATTTCCCTGTGGTCTACATAAACTGTAAATGCTCTGCTTGGGTCTGAATTCATCATGAATTCAACTCCACAGGTCCACCTTCAACCCTATTTCTGAGTAATGACACCAGAAAGGTTGCTGTGAGCCACTTCATGCCCTGCCCCCTCCAGATTGTTGGCTGTGCTGCTCTGTCCAGTTCAACCAACAACTGAACATTTTAGGAAATCAGCTCAAAGTTTGGACATATTTTCAGTTTTTACTACAACCGCTGCTGATGATAAACAATTATGTTGTACTCTGAGAAATGTTCGTTGGAAGTGTTGACCTTATATGTGCAAATACCATAATGTAACTAGTTTTAGACATAATAGATTAACTAGGAATTAAAACAGGTTATAAAAATACACTTCATTTTTGCCCAAATGAATATAAAGATAGCTTTGCAGCACCTGGAGGGTTGAAATTCAACTTTTTTGAACTATTAGGGTCTAAATACACAAATAAATGAACCAAAGACTAATAAAAGTGGGTTTAACAAAATATAATAATAACATTTGCCTGCTTATTTATCTAAAAATGGTTAGGGTTAGTTTTCAATGCTGAGTAATACAAGTGGATGACAAGTGTGACACTGGTGGTATCTTACTCTGATCTGATGTGGGAGCTGAAAGGATGACGGAGTAAAGCTTTTTTACTTCAGCCACATTCTCATCAATTTTGTCAATACTGTTCCTGATGTCCTCAATCTGGAACACAGAAAACAACTTAAATGTGAAAATCAGATGTAAAATGACAAAAAAAAAACCCACCAACATCAGCCTTTATATAGTTACAGTAGTACAATACATGTACTTACTGCTCTCAGAACTCACCTGAGAGAAAAACTCATCCATAAAGGCTGCATTGTCCACAGCGATCTCCACCTCATCGTCATCTTGATCACACGTCTAAAAAAACATAAAGACACATTATCAGACTAACCTCTGGTAGTCCAAATGCCAAGCAAGAATGTGTGAAGGACATTACATTGCACTTAAAGTATAAAGGATGTCATCTACACTTTGGTACTAAAGGGATTTTTGGATCTTAGTTGGGTTGACTGGGGCATACATTTTAGTGTCTGTACAGAAATGCATGTTCTATATTATTTATTGTAAACAAATAGATAATACACTGACAGTATTTCTACATATAATTCACCCCACTGCTTAGAACTAAATAATACTTTTGATGAATGACACAAATCATTTTAATCAACTTGATTACATCATATGATTTCCTTTCCGTGCATCAAATGTACCAAAATGTATATACATTAGGACATTTCCCATGAATGTATACACAACTAGGGAATATCTGGGTTGTCACACAAAAAAAAGCTGTTTTATTCTATTAAATATTAAAGTTTTGCTGAAGTTGGATCAAAACAATAATACAACCAAGAGTTAAATCAACTGATGCTATTTGTGTGTGTTTGTTTGTTATCATTTAATTTATTCCCGCCCCCTTTGACTCAGAGAATCAAAGAAAATATTCTTTACACACACACACACACACACACACATATATATATATATACATATATGCATGTGTGTATAAAAATGGAGCATATTGATTATGGTTGCATGATTAATCATTAAGATTGTGATCTCGATTCACACGTGTATGTGATCTCATTTTGAAACATGAATGATTTTTAAGCATTTTATTTTACAGGCTGCATTACAAACAAATGCCCACAAACACAAAACCACTGCTGCCTGCTCCCTCAACCAAACGTAAAGGGTCTTTACAACACATGAGCCTGCTATTGTCAGCTGGAGTTGAGTAAGGAAAAAGTGAATTAAAGTGAAAGATAAAGAGAGTGGATGAAAACCCCAGTGGTAGTGGTGAGTCATCCACCTGAACTCGTGTCTAATAAAGGTTGGTATTCAGTGGTGTTAATCTCATGGCAGTCTTCTTTTCTGCAGCCCAGATCCAAGTGTATTTGCACTTTCCCTTCTCTGACTTCTGTGCTGTTCTTCTGCTTTTTTTCCCCACAGAAGACAACTGCCTTTAACCAAGAATCAAAATCTTGCCCTCTCCAAAAATTTTGTATTCAAAACATTCCATTGTGCCGGTTGGGAAGCTCCTTTGTGCTGCAAACTTTCACAGATCAGCTGACGTCACTTAGTAATCAGGACTATAAGTGACTGGACTACTTGAGGAGTGATATGAAAAATGCAAATCAGATGTAAAAGAACCTATTTTCCTTAACAGCAGAGCAATAAACATTTTCTTAAAAAAAAAAAAAAAGTGGCAGAAAATCATGATCTCAATTCTAAGCAAAAACAAATTGTGATTCACATTTTTGCCAGTATTGTGCAGCCCTAATATTAATGTCTTCAGTCTTTGATCACATGATCTTTAACTGGAAAAAACTAACTTATTAAACAATCTTTAGTACATGTGAGCAAATATGCATTTACCACTGCATCGCTAAGGAGTATCATCTTTACCAAAAATTGGAAAACCTAGATAAGGGATGCATGGGTGCTGTGCCTAAGCCTTAAAATAAGAGAGAAAACCATCATCTCACATACATCAATATTCATACAGTTACATAAATGTAAACTTAGAAAAACATAGCCACTTTTTGAAGAAAAGATGGGGCAGCGAATGAGTAAACAAAACCAAAGATGTAATTATTTGATGCTGACTGATGCTATTTAATAATCATATTAAAAAGAAAGATTTAAAATCCAGCATAGATTCTTTATATTATGATCTTCTCACAAATGTCTTATTATATATATAAAAAAGTATTCATTATAAATATGCTAAATACTGTGGGTGTGCCTCAATCATTTTATTTATCTTCAGCTTCTAATCATCCGTTCCTAAAGATAATGTAAATAAAGTAGCCAGTGGAAGTTTAACTACCCAGTGAAACCGCTTCCTGGTTAGTCTCTCTAAAGCAAATCAGCCAGAAATATTAGTGTGACCCTGATCAGCCTACTATCAATACATTTCACTAAATAATTCCTTCTGCTCAAGTCACAAATATGACATAGGGGCAGTCAGCAAACACAGGGTGATGCAGCAGGTTGGCCATGACTGATGGTTTACTTGGAACAGGACAGGGGCCAAGCTCCAGAGCTGAACCTGTTTCAACCATCACTTAGGTACAGAAAAAGAGAGAGACAGCTGATAGAGCAATAGTGACAGTTAGATAAAACAAAACTAAATGACATTAACAACATGTTAGTTCCTTTGTGTATATTAATGACTTCTGTTTTTAATTATGTATTATCATGACACACAATGAGTATTGTTGGTTGAATAAAGTCTTCCTGGACAGTTCAATACATTTAATAGTGCATGACCGAGTGCGTTGTCTGGACACTTGACTTTCCAGTCAGGTGTCTACCAGGATCAAAGTCAAAGTCGGGAAAGCATTGTCAACACACCTGTTAACTTCCCTGCTCTTATATCACCTGACTTCTACCCGAGTCACCTGACCAACTCCACTGAGCCTTGGTGTGTTTATTAGTATTTCCAATGGTACATTTTATTTATGTTCAACTGAAATAGCATACCTTTCTCAAATCTACTACATAGACTCATATAATATTGACCAGCTTTGAAAACAAAATGAACTTTAGTTTATAGCAGTAGCTGCTACATCTCTGAATCCACTTTTTAGTCTTAGCCTAGATCTTTAACCTTCTAGCGCTCACACAAAATTTGAATTGCAAATATATCCATGGCAATTTGGTTGGAGCTGCTGAATCTAAAATCTGCCGTAAACACAGAGTACCCTGGGTAGTCGTTGACACACTGCCTGAATTTACAATTTCTCTGCGAGTTATTCATTGAGTAAACTCTGGTACACATTATGCTCACTCACACTGCATTTCTGCTTTAACAAGATAAGAACAAGCAGTCACTTCCTTCCAGTACGTCTCATTCAGCATAACTAACGGAAAGATAGCAACATGTACGGCAAATTTTTTCACAGATCAACCAGCCCAAGGTCACATGTGCCTCCATGTAACAGTTTGATCCTTCCAGTACGAGTCAGAAAGATTGACTCAAACAGCTACTGAGCAATGCTTTACAACATCTTTCATAATAAACTCATTTACTCTCATGATTCAACTTGGAAATGCCTCTCTTTTGTAAGCAACACAATACCGAAAAATGGAGTATCTTCAAGTAACTGTTAATCTGTTGACTTTATTATAATATTTATCTATTATTTTACATCGAAATTAAATCCACCACAAATTAATTTCCTAACATCTGTCCACTACACAGGGTTGCACAATGTAGCCCTTCACAAATGGTAGCGGTTATCAAGTGTCTGAAAGTCACATTTACTGGTGGACTCACTTTGCCTTTTACAGCAACAGTTTTCATGCAAAAAGAAAATAACAACCACCCTGTCATAATCATGTTCTGGGAAAATAAATATATAAACTGTGAACAAACTAGATTTAATGCCAGTCCTTGCATCTGTGCCAAAATTTTGACTGAGAGTGAACCATGAAGCAGTAAATTAGATTTTCTCTTTTTTCCACCAAAATTGACAAAAACCTATAATCTCATGCTTAGTGACATCAAGATTGAGCAATAATCAAAACCTTAAAAACATTTGGATAACATGTGAACAATAGGACATCAAGATTTAAAAAAATGACCGGCATAATGTTCCCCACTGCATCAAAGTTAGCTCAGACAGTAGCTTGTTCCTTTTATTCAAAACGCTTAATTGTGTCTATTTGTTATACAAAGCACCATATGTCTGTTACATAATCTCCTTCAACAAGGCAATGACTAGACAGAGGTTTACACTGAAGCAGACAAAGTGATCCTCTGTCTCGCGAATCCAACTGGTCATCAAACGCAGTGTTTCTCTTCAAAAAGACAAAAAAATATTATATAGAGGGGTTTTGACATCAATCTCTTCACTTCTGTTGCAAAAATGTGTTGAGTATATACAACCTTGAAGTGACCTGGCTTATTATCACATACAACATCATATAAACTAAGTTCAACTCCAGGCCATGATGTATGTTCTCTCACATTCCTTCCCCATGACTTAAAAAAACAAGTGCTAAACTGTCAGACTTTGTCTCTCATCATAAATGACATAACCTTAATGAACATAATGCTATTCTCAGTTAAAAAAGAAACCAGTTCAATTATCACTGAATTAAAACCACCGTTAAGCTACAAAAACAGCCATACTGAGTCTATGTTATTTGTGTGGCAGGCTTTCCCAGGGGAAGATTTGTAAAATGAGCTATCAGCCGTCACAGTGCCCAGTGAGAGACCTGGGGTCAGATTTACAGCAGTGCGGTGACAGAATCCAAAATACTCCATCAGGACTTGTGTTAATGCAATGCCAACAATCTGACAAGGATTTACAAACCCCATGAATTACAGACAAGGCCATGTTAGTGTGGTTACAGTTTCCCCATTCATATCTGAGTCAGTGGGGAAGTAAAGTGAGACACGTAGTTCAAATGGTCTGTACTTGCCCTTTGGAGAAACACTTTATGTACAGGACTCTGAAATGTGAAAGAAGCTTGGAAAACACCACCACAGAAGTGGAACAGAAACAGTACATAAAACAAAGCTGATGTCTCGCATATTAATTTCAAACTTCATCTTAACTTATAATAATAATTTATAATTTATAATGCAGATACCAACACCAAATATCAACATTTAGGCCCAAGTCTAAAATAGTAAGCAAGCAATAGCTCACTAAACAACATAATGTATGTATAATATAACATATGCAGGGAGGGTAGACATTATGGCCTAAAATGTATTCATGCCAAAAACCTTCCAATCAGTCATATCAATCATTATTGTCATGAGTTTCAGCTGACATTGGCCTCTAAGGACATGTTGAAGAAATCAGGTGGTTATTCGTAGTGTTATGGTCAGACCATGAAAAAATCTTCTCAAGCAGCAAAACACCTCAGATATGGTTTTTGATTTGGCCCACAATCTCAATAAAACAATCCCTGAAAATAAATAATAAAAATAGTTTTGAAAATG
>JAPSES010000002.1:13411095-13424186 GCA_029822895.1 Maxillicosta whitleyi
TACATTAACTGTGCAGCTATCAAAACAACAGTGTCACTAAATTTTAAGGCATATTAATTAATAAATATTGTATTGGTAACTATATCATAATTTTATTAATTTACAATGCTTAAAGATCATTTCTATAATATTAAAATTCAATTAATGTTGTTTTTGTATGTGCCTTCCCTCAGGACAAGCCGCGGAGAAGAAATTCCTGTTCCAGAATGATCAAAGATGTGTTTGTTGGTACAGATGACAAGAGGACACAGAAGGAAATCTAAACATACAACTTTCCATTCATAAGTACAAAAGTGTGACACACACACACACACACACACATACACACACACAGAAAGAGAAACAAAAACAATGTGTACAGAAAGAGAAAGATAAAAGCTGAATCCAAATACAACTTCTCAACTTCTTTGGGGAACAATCAACAACCAGAAGAGGACGCAATCACTTAGTGATCATATCTGAGCATGCTGGATAAAGGAAACAACTGTATGGGCCAGAGAGAGATGGAGACGGGAAAAGGCACATGGCTTTGAGAACATGTGCTCAAGAGACAAACCAGAGGATTATAATAATGCACTGGATTTCAAAGTTCACATATTATGTATCCCCTCAGTAGGATACTTATGCAATGAAACTGGAGCCATCTCACATACATAATCCATCACATTTAACTGACAATATGTGATAATATTAATTGTACATTTAAAAGCTTTAACAGTGTCAGATTGTCTTATGTCAGCAGGAAGGTTACACCAGAAAGGTGTAGTTATATGATGACCTTTTCAATGTTTAGGCAGAACAGTGTAAATATAAAGACATGCAATGGGTCTGTAGATGATAGTGTTTCTATGAGCCAGCCTGTATTAGAATGTGCTTTCAAAAGTGTATCATTTTATTACTGGAGTATATAAGCAATCATATGAAATCTAATTTACATCGCTCATATATAATGTATGCAATTCTTTTTTTTTCTCATATACTGAAATCAAGGGAGGATTTGTTTCCCACCAAAATTGAAAACACTGACAAGTATATTGTTTAAGGTAATAATGTAACACAGACACAGGCTGGTTATGCCAGTTGAAACACCTTTAGTTTTATATAACCCTGCAGAAGAGGGGATATTATTAATCATATTGATGTACGGTTTGGTTGTACAGTGTCACGAACCCAGACTGTCATATTAGTACTGATTTAAAATTAATAAATTATAGTGATTTATTAACATTGTTTCCAGACTAACAGATCTATCAAGTACAAATAATCTTTATTAATTAGTTTAATATTAAAAGGATGTGTCCTCATTCGACATAGGGGCATGTAGTAACCATAGTAACCACTGAGCGTACAAACTAGCACACGTCTCAATGAAGGTCCAGAATGTGGTATTACGTAATCCTGTAGAGAAGGTCCACTGTGGGGTCAAAGAACGTGACTGACACCTAGCGGCCAACAGTTTACTCAACAGATCAAAATGAAAACGGCCTGTGTGCTCAGAGACATTACTGTCCATAAAAAACACATCCCTAACATAGAATTTTGGTGATTTTGTGTCCATCATAATCCATGGGGACTTACCTGGCAGTGTCAACCCTCTCTCCTCATAGTACAGGAGCATAATTTTTTTTAACTTCGATAATTTCATAACTTTAAAATTTCAATGCTTGTTGCTGTTACAGAACGTTTGCAGATTTTGGATAAAATTAATCATCTTAACACAAATAGTTCACTGCATTTGAAACTTTCATGTTTTGCTTATGTGCTGTAAACCCCAGAAGAATTGTAAGGCTTATATAAGTTCACTCAACATTAAACTACATTCATTCTTGATATATTGCAAATACCTGATCTTGCCCTCCTCCCTCCCCTTTAACATTATCCGTTACCAAATGTTCCATGTATTTGTAGATCCCTTGTTATCTTCAAGTTATAAATGCACATGCAAAATGAGACAAGTTAAAATTGCATTTACTCTTAATGAATCTCAGGTTGACATTTGTTCAGGTTATTCATACTTTGCAAAAAAAAAAAAAAAAAGTTTGTAAATATTTCTATTAATCAAGTCCCCTGCCCCCACCACAATAAAATGGAGTATGAAGTGGTGAGAATTAGTTTCAGCCCTTTTGAGATCAAATTGGACTGTATAAGTAGTTCATGTTCAGTCATGGAAGAACAAATGCTATACAAGCACAATTCATGCAGCGTGAACATAGCCTAAGGTAATAGGGATTGTGTTTGTTGGGAGCTATGACATACAGTTTACCATTGTCTGTGTTCCATTTACTATACTACCTGCAACCTTATCTCATTGCACTGACCCCTTGAGAAATTGCACCCATCATTGTTCCTTGATGCACCTATAACACAAGTTAAAATTCTAATATCTGCACTGTAAGGAAAATTAAACAGATTTCAACCATTTATTAACTGAATAAGTTTGATTATGCAAGGCAGAAAAATGAATTCATAGATATTTTGGGTTGGAAAGGGAAAACTGAAAAACAAGCATGGACATTTTATACTGAGAATGTTTTTATTCAAAGTTTACTCCCCTTAGTGCTTCCAGTACACCATACAACAGCATTATGTGAGCTGGATAAGTGCAGTGGAGGGTGCTAAATGATGGAGTAGCACGTCGCCATGCTAACAACACTAGGGCGGGTGTGTCAATACAGTGAAATTAGAACCACGACTTTTCCACCAAGATTTTCTTAGTTTTAAAACGAACAAAAGAATTCAAAAATAAAAAAAATCTGAAAAGGGATTTTACAGTAAAGGGGGCTGAACTCCAACAACTTCCTGTCCACATGGGGGAGGGGGGGGGGGTTTCACAGAACAGGTTAGAGGTCATCGTCTTCATCTGGGAGTGCTGTTTGTGATGCAACCTGAACAAGGAGAAGTGGTCGTTAGAATGGAGGTCCATTAAAAAAACAAAACAAAACGAAGGTCAGCCAAATTGGTGAATTGACACTTACTTGGAGCTCTTCCTCATACTTGGCAGCAAGAGACGGGTCCATCTGGACTTCTGGAGGAGCGAGGGCAGGCATTGCCACAAACTCTAGGTTAGGATCACCAATCAATTTTCTTGCTAGCCAGAGGAAAGGCTTCTCGAAGTTGTAGTTACTCTTGGCAGAAATGTCGTAGTACTGGGGAAAAAGAGTGGCTTTTTGTTAAAAATACAAAATCTAACCAAATAAGGCTTGAAATCATGATCAATGTGCCCGTAGTGAGCTACATCTTACTGTAGGAGAGTAGTTACCTGCAGGTTCTTCTTGCGGTGAAAGACGATGCTCTTGGCTTTCACTTTCCTGTCTTTGATGTCCACTTTGTTGCCACAAAGGACAATGGGAATGTTCTCACAGACGCGAACCAGGTCACGATGCCAGTTGGGTACGTTCTTATAGGTGACTCGAGAGGTGACATCAAACATGATGATAGCACACTGAGCTGTGATAGAAGCAGAACATTTGTGTGAGCATATCAACTTCTTGCACAACAATTATTCAAGGAAAAAGCATACAAGGACTGAGTAATACCTTGAATGTAGTAGCCATCTCTTAAACCTCCAAACTTCTCCTGACCAGCTGTGTCCCACACATTGAACTTTATGGCCCCTCTGTTGGTGTGAAACAGCAATGGGTGTACCTCTACTCCCAGGGTAGCTAGAATGATAAAAGATGTGATGGTTGAATGAAAATGTGAAAAAGCATTATTTAGGACAAGTTATGGAGACCCATGATGGATCATGTACCGTTGAAACAAATAGCTGAACCTATGCCACATGTATTCTGTGCATGATCTTAGAACATAATATACTTCTACCAGTGGTTGAATTATGGTGTGCGGATTGAATGACACTTATATGCAACAAATACAGGGACGAGAGATTTTAACTTTCATACTCACAAGCTGTGGCTATATATAAATATGGAGAACTGTTATGGTTGCAATTCTCTATATAATATTTTGCTCCAATTTCAGTTCTGAAAATAGGTTAGCCTCAATAAATGTCAGTGTCCTTCAGAGTATTATTATATTATATATGATTAAAAACTAAGAACCATGACTTTAGAAACATTGCCTGAAAGGCTGACAACCGTCCACTGCTCTATAAGCGGGGTAGGCTAAAACGGCGCCACTAATGCCGCTACTTGGAGCATTTGCCGAAATTAACGAGATTTGCGGTGTTTCGTGCCTATTAAGTACTTACCAACATATTTCTTTTCAAACTCTCCTGTGATGTGCCGTTTCACAAAAGTAGTCTTCCCAGTTCCTCCATCTCCTACCAACACAAGCTGAACAACAGCAGAGAGCACACTTAGTTTAGACTGGTTGGTACTGGTTCTACATTTTAACGATTAGCACGGTTAGCCACAAGTTGCGGTGCCGCTTTCCACATATTTTGGACAAGTTTAAGTGGCCAGTAATGAACTCACCTTAAAAACAGCTACGGGTTCAGTCATTGCGACCGCGGCCGCCATGGTTACGGATTTATAGGAGCTGAGGGAAACAAGGCGGGATGGTTAGCACAGTATCATCATCGTGCTACCGGACAAGTTAGCTAGACAGTGCTGCTTAGACATGCTCGTCTGCTACGTTAGCTAGCAGGTACTTGACAAATATAGCATACGTAAGTTAGATTTGAACATCCACTTATTATAAAAATATGTGCTTAAGATCTCATGCTAACTCTGGGTAACCGCCTGCTCACCACTGCATGGCGTTGTACAGCTTTAGCACTTTCAACGACTATATGCTAATGATCCAGCAGTTGCCGCGTTCGTTACCTTTGCATCACTTGAGCTCACATCATATAGATTATCCAGCAGTGGCAAATATCAGCAATAAGTTAGACAGATATTCTAGACTAGCGCCCAGAGCCGATTGCGAACCCAAGTATGGGCTTGGTAGCTAGCCTGCTGCTATCGTTGGCATGAGTGCGCCATACGACCCGCGACGGCACTTTTTCTTGCTCGGCTGAAACAATTGGACTGGAAAATTATTTAGTCTGTTCCATGTTGCGGTTTCCCTATTAGACCCAACTAAAATAGGGTACATTGATTTGATATGGCGCATTGAAACGTTGTTTATAACAGCGATGGTAAAAACATTTAATGACATATTTGCTTTTCTCAGGAACAAAGCAGCGGAATGAAGTGCTGTGCAGGCTAGCCTGTTAGCCAACACAGCATGGGAGCCATTCTTTCCTCAGAGCTAACGGCTAATGGTAAGTTAGCTAAGAGTTAGCACTAAAATCAATGGCCTAATGTAGCGGGTCATTCTTCACGTGGCTACAAACTAAACTCTACCCAAATCCTTAGCGTAACCTCTTGTTTGCTATTGTTTAAAAACACTTTCAGGAGAAGCACAAAGTTGAAACATATGATGGCCCATTGTAAGAGCTGAAAATATAGAGACTCACCCGGTGCTGCTGCGAAGAAGGGAAAGACTAAATGGCTGCGTTCGCGGGAGATTCGGCGTGGACTATGAGTCAGTTTCCGCCCTTATCATGTGACCACCTCAGCGGCAAAACGCACACTATTCCCATTCCGTGCATTAATAGCGGTACACACAGACCGTGATTCAGCATGTTTATCCCCTAAATGAACCCAGTTATCTTTGGGACCTGCAGATATAAGTGTAATTCAATTCAGTATCAGTGCAGTCTTGACTTTTTTTTTTTTTGCATCAGATCAGGTATCAGATACAGAAATACTGGAGTTTTCAATGCAAAATAAGAAACCCGTTGGATTACAAATAATGTTTTAATCATTGTTATTTACATGGTTGTCAGTTAATTTGAGGATGTGCTTTCTAATACAGTCTAAAACCACAAGATTTACAGTGTCACTTACTTAAAAAAGATGTCATGAACTGATTGTTGAAGTTAAGTATTATTATTTATTTATTTATTTATTTAATCAGTACAAAATGTACCCAACAGGCATGTTTTAGAATGCTTTATTTCAGTATCTTCATCAGCTTCTGTAACATAACATAACATAACATAACATAACATAACATAACATAACATAACACACAGGTCCTGATTATAGTCATAGACTATTAGTTCATAAAGTGCAATAGAAAAGAGTACATAAATTGTGCGCATGGTGGTTGTAAAACACTTTCTCTACACATTTAAAGTCTTCACAAAACATGACGTGTTATTGTGCGTTTATATATTTTAATGCAACTCCTGACTGAACAGAATCAGTGGCTGTGAAGCTTCAGTCCTTATTTGTAACTCAATGGAATATTTCTGAAGCTAAAAAGTACAGTGTGTTCACTGTATGACAGGAAAAACTATTTTCAGACATGTTCTGTTCAACAGCGCCCCTATCTGTACAGGTAGTCTGCCTGTATGTTGGCTGCTATCTCTGGTTCCCATTGGTCTCCATTGTTGAGCAGCTTCTCCTTGTTGTATAGTAATTCCTCATGTGTCTCTGTGGAGAACTCGAAGTTTGGACCCTTAAGAAAAATTGTAGACCACAACTCACTTCAAACAACTATAAGTCTAAATGCACACTTCAGATAAAGGCTGAATCCCAATTCACTTCTTGGCCCTATCCCCCATCCTTACCCCTCCATTTTGCACCTTCACATGAAGGGGTAGTGTTGTCCCGATTCTCAATTAAATGGAGGGTAAGGGCTAAGGTGAAGGGCTGTTTAACCCTCGAAAACAGAGATTTTCCAGGGCCACACTACGAACTAAGGAGTAGGAGGAGTTTCACATAATTCTGTTCAGGTCATTGGCTAGACGTAAGTAAACAAAACCAAAATGTGCAGCAGTGATAAAAGATACACACAAATGTAAGTACTTTCCTTGTAAACAACTTAAACATTTGATCAACTGTTTAATGCTCTTTCAATGTGTTATAGATCGCATTTCCGTGGTTTATAGTTGATAAAAAAAAAGATGAAAGCCTATGTAACAGAGACGGTTACAGCTGCTGACAGCATGATGAATACTGTAAGAAATAATGTTGTTCCATCTGTTTATAGCTGTGTTGATGACTGCTGATGATGTAACAGTTGATGACATTTTAAGGGGTCGTGCCAAGGGCGAGGGCTAAGGGGTAGAGGTAAGGGTTGTGGCTAAGGGGTGTAGTGGGATTGGGCCATAGTCTGCTGCTCTCCAATAGGATTTCTGGGTGACATGTCTTCATATACAGTTACAGTCCCTCTTCACAACACCACAGTGGATTATAAATTAATCAATCAAGATGTAATTCATCTTGAATTCAAGGTGGTGAAAAATGTTGCATTAACCATTTTGGTATTATGAGAATGAAAATATATTTCCTCCATTTTCAGTGGCTCAATCTGACTGCTAATCAGCTTCATGGCCAGATGTGTCCTGTTCCCTCAGTTTTCTTTGATAAGTTAAGTTTTTGTTTGTTGAAGAATAAATTGAGGGCACAAAGACACACAAACAAACAGTGACTGAAGGTAGTTGCACTAAGGTCCCTCCAAAGCATCACCAGGGTGAAAAGTCAGCATTTAGTGATTTCCATGGGTCATGCAAGTAGTAAAAACAATGCTTATATGTATAATGATCATAGTTAATCTAATAGTTTTAAGCCTCTGAAAATGGAGGAATTACATTTAAAATATAATTGATAAACTCCTTGAATTAAACTTCAGAATTCTGGCACATGTTGATTGATCATTTACAAATCCACTGTGGTGAATAATATTTCAGAGAAAGATTACAGAAATGCATATTCTCCAGCAAGACTGTTCTTACCTGAACAATAGCATCAACAGGACAGGCTTCCTGGCAGAAGCCACAGTAGATACATTTGGTCATATCGATGTCATAACGTGTAGTTCTCCTACTGCCATCGGCTCGAGTCTCAGCTTCAATGGTAATAGCCTGGATACAACACAGGAAGGAACCAAAACAAAAAAACAATTGTTAGAAAGGACAGAGAAATATATCCCCACTGAAATAATCAGACTGAAAAGCATACAGAATAATACAGAGATCTTAGAGTGGGTTTGTGTTTTTACTTGTGCAGGACAGATTGCCTCACAGAGTTTACAGGCAATGCAGCGCTCCTCTCCATTTGGGTAGCGGCGGAGGGCATGTTCTCCACGGAAGCGGGGTGACAGAGGGCCCTTTTCAAAAGGGTAGTTGATCGTGGCAGGTTCGCGGAACAGGTAACTCATGGTCATCGCCAAACCTACGGAGGATCATGGATTGCCAAATGATCGCAAAGAAACAGACTGATGTCAGACCTGAGGGGAAACACTGATGCTTTTTCATAATGTCAACAAATCCTCTGAAAAGAACACACACTAACAAAGCCCTAGTCTGCCTCTACATATTTCACATACTTTACTCTCTCCAGTCTATAGCACACAGTCTAAGCCCATTTTCTTCCCACAGAAAAAGTAAACCATAGTCCTAACTGTATTTAAGGTTAAATACTTTCTTCAAAGATCTGGAATATGTAGTTTGTATGGTGTTACTTTTATCAAATCACACAACACCAGTGAATAATGTCATGTTAGTTATTTTCAGATGCAGGATTATATCAATTTGATGGATTTTGATTAAACTATGCAGATTAAGTTACTTGTCTGTGGTGTAATTAGTTAAATACTGCATTAAATTACACAAAAAGGTTCAGTATTTGTAACCTCTGAAGAGTTCGGTCCAAAGGAGAGTTGTGGCAGCCCGGTCTGTGATAGACGCCAGGTCATTTTGAAGCTCCTTAGCATTTACATATTCTGCAAGTGAACATACAGAGGCAGGAAGTGTGTAGTTAGATCATACCAAACTGGGATCAATTTCAATTCAGTTATATTTTATTTGTAGAGATCTATATCACAACAAGGCTGCCTCACAGGGCTTTACAGGGTTAAACAGTCAAATAAAAATAGGGGTCAAATATACAGTAGATGGATGATATTAATGTCCTGGGCATCCCCCTGCCCTTAGACCCTCCTTCTTGGCAAGGAAAAACTCCAAAAACCCAGTGGGAAAAGAGAAACCTCAGGAAGAACCACAGTGAAAGGAGAGATCCACTTCCATTGACGGACAGGCTATAGATGCACCAGGACTGATGGACGTCCATTTATGGTTAGTGTCATATTAAATACTATATTTTGTAATTACTTACTATATCCCCCTCTCAGCACACTGAGACTGAATGGCCGCAGGGGACCAAAGCCATGTCCAAATGTGCCTGGAGATGAACAGACATTAAATATAGCTGTAAGTACTTTAATTCTCAAGCACTTAAGTGAAATAAACTTGAGGTGCCTGTACTTTACTATTCCCTTTTCTGCAGATTTATACTCCACTACATCTCTAAGGCAAAAATGTACTTTTTACTCCACCACATTTACAGTAGGAGAACATTGAACAGACGAAACCACAAATCTGTTGACTTTTAAAGTGAAAGCCGATGTTTTACTTTTAATATTATCCTCCTTCTTTAAACTAAATAAATTATCTAAAGTTGACAAATAGTAGCCACAATGTTGAAAACACATCTGTATATCTGTGCTCATGAAAAGTTAGGATATATTCTAACATATGATAGTTTTATAAGACTAAACTACCACCTACTGTAGTTTTTTACACATTAACTAAATTATCAGAATACTTATTCCACCAACAGAGATAAATAAGTGGAATTTTCCACTATGTGTGCATGTATATTTTTATCATTACAATAATACACATATTACACTTGATTTAAGTACCTGGTTTTGAGTAGCAGGTGAGGGCACGCAGACTTAATGCAGCAGCCATCTGACCACAGAAAACAGAAAAGCACAATAAATGATTGCTGATATGATAGCTGTAAGAAACTTTATGCAAGGATCAAAACACTGTTCAGTTTGATACAGGTGATGGAGGCACACTCCAGCTGACTGACAGCCAACATCCTGTAATCTCACGCCCCAAATCCCTGTCTTCTACGTCAGAGGTCTGTGACATTCACGGCAAGCAGGTAGGTCGGAAGAACGGGAACCTCCCGAGTTTGGAAGCGTTTTTATTATTGTTATTATTGTTCACGGATTGAATCCACGATCTTCTACCTTGATAGGACACATTATACAACAACAATCAAACATGGCTCTTTTTTTGTTTGTTTGTTTGTTTTTTAAATCAAAAATAAATACTTTTATTAAGGAAAAAATGACTGTGTTAGTGTTAGGTATGTTGGTAATAGGGTTTTATTTAAAGAGCTAATAATAAGGTCTTTAAATCGTAAAATGATGGTTCATTCTTCCATGTGATGCAACAGAGGCGGCAGTTTGTACGATATGTCATGAAGGCATCATATTACATTACATTACACGAGACCGTTAACAAAATTTGGATCTTCAGTCGAGAAGGATTTGTCATACAATAAACGTATTTATTTGCTCTTCCTCTATGGGAAAATGTTTAACTCATTCATTCTATACAGTATCGTAAGAATATGAAGTTAGCTGTGTCCTCATCCTCTGCATAACGCCATTAACTCCCACAGTTAATGTAAAGTAATTCAGCTCATTTCACAACAGTCAATGAACTCAACATTCTTACCGTTCTTTAAGTCCAAATGTAAAGTCTTAAATAAACAAATCTTTAGTCAGAAGTTTGACTGCGCAGCAACAGGTATCCGGCAGTCAACAGTGGTCCGTGAAATGCGCAACGGACTCCAAGCTGCGTTCAAGTGCTGCTCGTTGTTATAAAACGTCCGCTGGCAAATTATGAAACAACTTAATTTATGACAATATCCGATGTTATATGTAAGAATCTGTGGATTTACGTTATTAAAGCATTCCTAACATCAAAAACATGTGCAAGACAGGAGGAAACTCTTTAAAAGGGCATAACCAATGAGAGCCTTAGAAAAAGTTGTCATTTACTGTGATGTCATTTGATGAATCATATTTGAGTAACTGACTTGATGTCAATTCCATTAAATCACAAAAAAAATTTGCTCTGTTCTGAAAATAGCTCTTTTTAGCAGCCCACATTGTCATTAAGAAGGAAGTTTGATTGATGAACCATTATGTAGACTAAAGCAGTCATAGAGAGAGACATACAATGAAGATGTGAGAGAACAAATGAGCACGAACAAAGAGGAAGTTTGTCTTCCTCCTCTCATCGCTGGGAGGATCTCACACTCCTCAGTAACAGAAACCTCAAACAGACGGACATGTGAAAGGTATTCATATTTTCACTCATATTTCTAGAAATTTAAAATGTTTTGTCAACTCATGCCCCATTTATGTTGTGACATTTTTACTTTGCAGACAGGAAGTTGACTTGTGTTTCTTCTTTGATTTAATATTTATAACAACAGAATAGACACAGTCGTCTCCTTAATGACAGCAGCTGTTTTACATTTCTTTCCCTCCTCTTCTCTGTTAGTAAGATGTTGAATCCATCGAGCCCAGCCCAGAAGACGCTCATTGAGGAGGACAGCTCTGGATCTGATGTGGGGTCAGAGGTTGGATTAGAACATGAGACAGATCGGTTTGGCTTCATTCTGACCAATGGAGCTACAGCTAGGTGAGTAATGTAATTTCTGTTACTACACTACCCCACACTTAAACTGGATGAACTGCTTTGATGGCATGATTATGTTCAAATGTGAATAGAAAGACAAGTACATGGTGGAAGGTGTGGACTCCATCCAGCTCAGTCTAACCTAAGGCTTAAGAAAGCAAAGGGCTCTGAAATAATTTAAAAAATATATATACAGGAACTGTAGAGTAAAAGTCTCATCTTAAAAACACAAAGACTAACGCAACTAAAGATTTGAACGGGATACATACTGTACAATTCAGTAAAAAAAAAAATTGTGGGCTACTGTGTTGTGTTTTCACATTATGGGCAGGAAGAATGTTCTTACAGATTAGAGGCCAGTTGAAGCAAAATCAATTTGAAGCTAAGACAACAAGTCATTCATGGCATAAGACAGAAGATAGACAATAACTAACAATTAATGACAATTAGATTTAAAAAAAACCCCAAAAAAAACAAAAAAACAATTCTAGGAAGTAAATAAATGGTTTATCTTGTTGGATAAACTATAGTTAAAGTTACACCTATGTAAAAATTCCATTGCTGTACAACTAGTGGAGGAGAACTGAAAGTTTTGACTTCACTGCAAGCTTAAACTAAGAGAAAAGTTTTCTGAAAATGTGAGTTCAGGATTGACAGTTTTACAGTAGTGTGTGGTAGCTCAAAGTTATGTGAAACAAACAGGACGGAGACTGTAAATACAAATCTGGGTCAAACTATTATATGTTCCAGAAACAGTCGTATGTGTCTATATGTCAGTCTTCAGTCATAAACCCAAGAGAACATTTGAAAATGTGTTTTGAGAATCGAAATGCAAAAATAACTCAAGCTGCAGTTAAACACCTTTAGAAGTAAATAATCTATTGTTTGAGGTCTGATCATAGATGATGACTTATGAAACACAAATGTAAAAAAAAAAAAAACAAAGCTTGACTGGTTTGGATTGAACATTAAAAGGTATGAATTCAAAGTGACAAAGGCAGCTACACAAACTGTTACCTGCTGTCCTGACACTCTCCTCACTGATAACATCCTGACTTGTTGCCATGGAGACATCATACTGCTACCATGTGGTTTTCCTGTTTCCTGTCTTGTCTTCAGAGCGTTGGTTTTCTGTAATGACAACACACACAAGTGCATGCAGCAACACCACACACAATCTTAATGGCCTCTAGTTAGATAACTATATTCCAATCACTGTTGGAGACACGTGAAAGGCTCTTACATACTGTGAGCAGCTTTGTCTAGAGGTGAAATGACAGAATTAATGCTTCTGTGCTGTTTAGTGTCAGGAGTGCAGGTCCACCTCCTGAGCTGGTGAGACAGAGGGAGGCAAAGTGGATCAACATCATTGAACAATGGGATCGAATCTTACTGAAGAAGACCAGTAAGGTGTGTCCTATCTATCTACTACAGAACGTGTCCTGTGGAGCAACAGGGACTTAACTTTGTTTTTACAGGATTTAGTGTTCGTCATCTATCTATCTATCTATCTATCTATCTATCTATCTATCTATCTATCTATCTATCTATCTATCTATCTATCTAT
>JAPSES010000002.1:13430593-13443509 GCA_029822895.1 Maxillicosta whitleyi
TTGTAGTTGTATTTATTTGTTTCTCAACAGAGCTGCTTTTTTGTGAATAGTTTAAACAATGTCTTTCTAAAAGCCTCTTCCTTCCATCAAATGAAAAAAAAAGCGGTACCTTTTTATTAGGCGGTCTGACTATATCGTCATTTTCCTCTTCCTCTTCTTCCTCCTCACTGTGTCGCCTTGTCCTGTGATTGGCTGCATCAGGCTGTTTTGAACATATGGAATTAGCTAATGGGGGTGTGGGCGGATCAGCAGCTGATGGACCTGGTGCAACACTGGTATCCATGGCAATGAGAAAGGAGTCCATGTCGTCATTCATGAAGTCATCAAGAGGAGGCGGCGGTGGTGAACATGTTCTAAAAACGTGGAAATGATAAATGAGCAGGAATTAATGTGTCACTGTCAGGCGTTTCCATCATTTTGTAATATCTTTCAACTCTCTCAAGATAAAGATAAAGATGACAATTTGGTTTTAAAGAGACAGACAAGACATCTCAGCACAATTAAAACACTAAACCAGGGCCAGATTTTTTACATTTTTTTATGATGCATTCAACACAGCTGGGAATTATGTTCGTAAATGAGACGTGACAAGCAATTGTGTATCTTGAAAAACATTTTCCCCTTTTGCACCAGCACCTGAATGCAGTATGGTTGCATTTTTTCCTACAAAAATGTAGCCTAATCCAAGCAGGTATTTCTATTGACCAGATCTGTTGAAGTGAAGTTAAAAAGTTATGTGAAAGACACAATGTGTGTAAAGTTGTTCTACATGTTTTCAAAGTGCTTGGTATTTGTCTTGGAACATGTATTTGGTAAAGTGCTCCATATTACAAATAAACCACTAAGCAGATTTCTAAATCTTCTCCTTTGTAGATCAAACAATACATATTTTCTACAATTTCTCCCCTTCCTCAGATCACAGAATTCTTTTTGTGTTTAGTTTTGATTGGTGGTTACCGTTTTGTGTTGTGTTTTTGAAGGCTGGGATCATCAGAAAGCGTAGCCAGCACAAAGTTCCCCTCCAGGACATTGTCTGTTACTGAAAGGATAATTGGACTGACACAGAAACGCATGAGTCAATACATGTTGATGAAGAAAGTCATCACCATATATGGAGGAGACCTCTGTACTCACCTGCCTGGCTCATCAAAGTACATAGAAATAGGGAGACTAGTGGACTCTGCAAACACCAACAAACCCTGAAAAGAAAACAACAATTATTGTCACTCAAATCCCTGCTGAGAAAAAGAAAAATCAGCAAGTCTACTTTTAGCTGCATCACCATGCCCACACAGGGAATTTTAACCTCTTCTCAATTACCACTATTTCTTCAGCCTGATGAATGTTTGAAACTGCCATCAATGTATATATTTTTCTTTGTCTCACCCTCAACTCCTTTAGACAAAAAGTGATGCTGTTGTGAGCTTGAACAGCAAAATGGTCGAATTCATCTGACGCCAGACACAACTCCGTCAGCATGGCTCTAGACGACTCTGAGGAGGAAAAAGTCATCAAAATGCAATACAGGAAACAAAGGATTTTCTGACAGAGAATGGAAAGACAAAAGCTAATAATTGAAGAATGAATTTAAAAACTGAACAGCATCTTTGTAAACCTGATGGTGGGAAAAACTGAAAAATATTGACAAAGTTTTGACAGTACGCCAGAGTGTAAAGGTGTTTTGCCAGTTATTTTCAAGTTTAATCCTTTTTTAATCATCATTTGGGTGGGTGGAGATTTTTTGACAGCTCATTTAGGGAATAAGATATTAAAAAAACAAAATTACAATTCAATGCATTCAAGGAGTGGCACAAAACCTACGCAGGAAAAAAAAAAAAAACTTCCCAGGGATCACTTATAATGGGAAAACATGATTTTTGAACACCAATTCTTAAACTGGATAGACCACGTTTTTATTACTTCTAAATACACATTGGTGCATCCTGAGTTTGGTAGTTTTACACATGCATGTTATGAGTGACAACAGCACCTTGCTAGACCGAGTAACTGACAGGTAATAAAGCTAATTTAACAGAGTAAATACTGCCAAGTGCATTTGTTATTCTACTTTACCACCACTTGAGGTCACCAATGAGTCAGCTAGACTGAACTTGTTTTCCTAGATATCCATGGAAGTTTTGAATGGCTTTATTTGCAAAATTTACATTATTGGTAATTATTAAATAAACAGAAACATTTTCTAATAAATACTGATACAGAAAGTGAGTGAACCACCTGCTGCTTCTTCTTCCACATGGTTCCTGAACCACATCCGTTCATCACTCACTGACACAGTCACTTCTTCCAGAGACAAAGGGAAATGTATGACGGTGTCCGACAGCAATCTAAGACAGAAGGAATCACAAATAAAAAAAATTAATGCCAAAGAGAAAATAAACCCTGTATATATGTGTGTGTGTTGAGGTGATAGTGTTTTTTTTTTTTTTTTGAAGGCTCATTTCTGATTACATAAAATACACACAAAACTTCATAATGACAGGTTAACACTTAATTTAGCAGTCTAAAGTTTAAAATCCAGACTGACAGACCTGGGCTGGGCTCTGAACACATTGGCACAGCTGTCCTTATCAAACACTGCTTGTAAGCTTTCACTGTCCTGGAAAGACAGGTTATGTGTCTTCAACAGGCCTGAAGAGGAAAGATAAAAATATAATTTACACATTGAAGTAAATGCGTGATAAACTACTGTGTGATAATTACCAAATGTTCTATTTTAAAGACAGATGTGATGCTGTCAGCAGAAGTGAAGGAAATGAAACACTGATACCATGTTTGCAGTGCAGTGTGAAGGTGAGGCGGCTCTTCTGCTCATCCAGCTTGACATGACACTTTTCCACTGTCTTCTCTAAAGTTGCAAGAGACCTGAACACTGCTTGAACACTCTAACACACAACATTGAAATAAAAATAGAGAGAAGGGAAACAATGACAAGAGAGGGCTACAATTACGTTTGTGTGCTCTGATTATATTTATCCAACTAGCCTATGCATTTTGAGTGATATTTTAATGATCCTTGTCTCTAAACTGACAGTTTGTATTGAATTGTTTTTTACATACGACATTGCAACTGCTGGGTTGTAAATTACCATGGTGTTCATCCGGTGAAAACACGGAAGCACAGAGAATTCGCAAAATTTGCACACAGAAAACCACAAAACCACGCCACAGGGTGGCAACATGACAGGAAAAGAGTATTTGATGAAGGGACCTCCGATGCTCATTCATTAATAAAGACTTATTTTGAATTTTTGTAATCCGTATTTGGGAATAATGTGATCTAACAAAACTATAAAAATCTACAGTAAATGTTAAATGTAGGTTTATCTGACAGATCCCGATAAAAAAACATCTTGTCAGTGTTTCTATAACTACCTACATTTTAAAAGCATTTTTGAGACAATTTTCAACCAAATTTAAGAGTTTTAGGCAAATAATCTTTTTTTTTATTATTTAAGTATTAAAGCACTAAACATAAGTTGAGTTATATGTGTTCCTCTATAGAGAAATGTTTTATGCAAGAATATGATGGATAATATCAAGTTGAGTATGAGGTAGACACTCTGTTCTGTTCTCAATAACAATTAAGTATAAACCATGGTCAAATCAATGATCACTTTTGCTGAGCACACCTTTATAGCCATCTTGCAGCGGAAGGAGTGTCCTGTTGGAATGGTGTACCTGAAGAAAAATGAGGGAAAGTAAGTTTAAGGCTTTTATAAACTGCATATATATGTAGTTCTGGGTGACTCTCTTGCTCATTCTACATATTATTTGTTCAAGCACCTGCTGAAGAAGAGAGGAGAGAACAGGAAGCAGGCATAGGCCGACCGAGAGGAGTTCACAGACCGCAGGGCCAACTAAAAAAGAAAGAGAGAGAGAGAGAAAAAAAAATGCACACATCACTTGTATGCATTGACGAATCAACAGGAAGCAGCAGCACATCATGTATGTAGGAGGAAGTATTGGTGCATCGAACAGCTCACCCCATCCGCCTCAGGCTCCACGTACAGCTCATCGCCGACCCTGGACAGGGACTGGATGGCTTTAGCCAAAACTGGACGGTACACACACACACACACGCGCGCGCACAAAATATAATAACTGTTAGAGCTTATTCGTGCAATACATTTTTTTTTACCATGACACTATCAGTGTTGTAATGACAGGAAATTGTTTTAATAACACACACAAAGATAGAAAAATTGTCAAACCATAAACGAAATTACGTCAAACAGGATGCCAGTAGGAAGTGTGTGTAAGTCACGTAACCTTTATCCAAACAAAATACATATGAAGTTACTTTTTTTTTTTTACCTTTGACGTTTCCTCCCGTCACGACACAGTCCATGTCTGAAAACTAGCTACTTTTGCGACAAATTAGCGGCTAGAAATTAGCCGATATTAGCAGATAACCAACACCACGGAACAGATTAGTTTTAACACTCTGCACATGAATTTTTAAGCCACTTTATTTGATGGTCACTACTCGTAAAGCTGCTGCTGTTTTTTCTAAGTTTTACTTTTGATAATCTTTCGTCTCTATCAAGCGCCTTGTTTACGCCGCCATAACACACTTCCGCCATATGGACCAATCAGAGAAGCAGATACTCGAAATGGGCGTGGCTTTCACTTCAGGCATGTGCAGCGGGATTTTAAAGTGACAATGTCAAATATTTTTATTTCATAGGATTCTGTGAAGTAATCTTCTGTCGTCAAATGAGTTAAAATAATATTGAGAGTATGCACCGTTGGCAATGTTACATCAGAATTAGTTTATTTACAGATTTATGATCTAAGTATTTATGACCCCCTTATGAAAGAAATGATCATCTGTGAGCAGTACTGATTTCTTCTTTTTTTTTTTAGTGATGTGCATTCATCCCCATTGTGAGCTATGACATGATCTGTCATGTGTGTATCAACATGAATCCTGAGCACACACAGAGGTGAGGCAGTCAGTGGGTACGAGTGCTTCATATGAATAGACTTTACTTAGACCCCAATACTATGAACAGTAGAAGTTAATAGTGAATGATCTTATCAGTATTGCCTACACAAAGGAGGTTATACAGTGCGGTCTGCTTTTTCCCAGTTTTCCCAGACATAGCAACATAATATGCCAAAAAAAGACAGTTGCAGTCAGTGACTACACTAGGCGAGAGAATTTGCATCTCTTTTGCATCAGCTTTCAGTTTAAAGGCTGTGCCTGTCTAGCCCTAGTAGACTAGATACAATAAACATAAATGGAGGAAAAACACATGTAAAGCTTTTGCTGTTGTGTTCATTCAACTCACAATTATGCTTTTACATTAATACATCATATATCAAACTGTATTGACAAAACATTTGATTATTCTATAATTGTTTGTACATTTGTGGTAAACACTGTGTTTTACTCAACAAAATATCAATGCTGGTCTTGATATTGACCAGTAAAACACTCTTAGTGCTGATAGAGTGTACACACCACCACATATACAGTATAATATAACTCTATGTGAATCACTGTAGTCACTATGGGGGTGTGGCCATCTGTCAGCTAACTGATAACAGCTGACATCACAAAAGTAAATGTTCTAATCTCTTGTCTGTGTAAGTTATCATTTGCCCATGTCACCATTCTTCATGGTAGTACTTCCAGGTACCAACTGGTCTGGTTTAACTCTTTTGAAAATCTTTCATCTGTCATCCAGGAGACTTCTTCAGTACTAATAAGTGGTGGGGGAACGGGGGAAACTGGACTTTCCCCCACCACTTATTAGTACTGAAGAAATCTTTGAAATGTTTGCAAAAGTGCTAAACCAGACCAGATTAACTGAAAAGAAGTTCTTATCTCTTATACGTGCAGTTTAAACAAACCTGCAATTACAGATTATCAGTTATAGGGGCCACCAAGAGAACAATATAGAAATCCTTTTTCCAGTTTTTACTATTTTGCAAAAATTTGCCAGTCATGAATGTATGAAATGTAAATAGTAATTATGAAAGAAACATACACATATAGTTCTATTATAACTAGCTTATTATGTAAATAATGTAATGTATCTAACATCATACAGATTAAATATCTTATTTTATTAATGAAACATTTTCTAGATTCTAAAACCATTAAAATATAGAATTTGCCATTCCTTTTTTTTTTTTTTTTTTTTTTTTACAAATTGGCATTGAATCTGAGTGCAGTACAACATGTTCACTAACCCAAAAAGTCTGTAGGTATTAACTACGTTTAGTATTTTCAGGCACCAGGTACAACCTGTTTAGTTTAGCAAAAATGAAATGCATAGTAAGTCTAAATGGTTAACATAGTTGATATAAAATTGGCCACTCCAAAGATGATTTTTAAAAATTCTGCACACACATAAATAGCAGCTGCTCCCTAAACACCCTATAATTACCACTGAAGGGTCATGGTGGAAAGAAAAAGGGTGTGTACACACATGTACATGCAAGTGAGCCAGGGAGAGAAATAGGAAGGAAGGCAGGGTCACAGAAAGATGGGCACGAGGCAGAGAGTAGGAGAGTCTCTGTCAACGCACAATTATCTCACCTCACTGGTCTTTCTCGTTCTGCTTCTGGGTGTAAGGTCTGAGGAACGCTGCTGCACTCAATCTCCTCCCATCCCTGGTGATATAAATGACTACAACTGAAGAGTGAGACTAAAACAGGCGTATTGTACAGAAACCACAGACGTTTGAGGACATAAAGACTTTGGAAGGATGTGGAACAACTAGGATCAGGAGTCGCTCAGTGTTTGGCACAGCTCTGAGCCAAAACAACACAATGAGAAACAGTCTACTGCTGAAACGTATCTGAAGATCAGAGTGGAGTAATGACCCGTATAAGCTGAAGGAAATAGACTCATCTTTATATTTGAGGTGAGAAACTCTGAAGGTGAACATGAAAAAGAGGAAAACAAACATCCCAGGAAATCTTTTAACAACAGAAGTTGGACAAAGGGTTGATGTGAGTCTTACACAGTTTGTTTGTGCTGTTTAAAACTACACCATTCCAGCTAAGTACAGTACCTGCTGTTTTTTTTTTAAAGCACTTATTGCTGGCATGGTTTTTTGTGACGTCTGGATTTGATACACAGCAGTTCTGTTCCTAGATGTCTCAGTCACACAATCCCACCACAGACACTCAGGCCTTGCTGCAGTCAATGCTGCAGAGACTGAAGCTCCAGCCAGCAAGAGAAAGCCAGTCATGCCTGCACACATCTGTACCCATCACCTCTGCCTCTATGTGGGGACAAGATGGGCAGAGAGGAGCTTCAGACTTTCAGAGAATAATCAACGGTCCTGTGAATGGGTTTGAATCAAAGGAGGAGGTAAAATGGGGATATGCTGCTAATGGTGCCCCCTCAAAAGACTTTGTGGACAATAATGTTGGTATCGAAGGTAGGGAAATACAACAACCACGTCTTTTCTCCGAAGACAGCAGTCTCACTTCCTCCTCCTCCCAAAAAGACAACATTAGCAGTAATAGGGGTGAGAACGAGGCAGTACATGGGATTATCACATCAGAAACTGGGCAGCTCTTTCCTGAAAAATCACACAAGGATGCAGATGTCATTTCCTTTGAGAGGACTGGGACTTATGGAAATTCTGCAACAGAAAATCACATATCTAGTGATAAGGACGTAACAGTGGTACCGAGTCAGGACCAACCTCAAGGCTTCATACCAAGAGTCTATGTTTGGTCCCTGAAGACCACAGAACCTAACACAGGAAGTCAAGAAACTCAAGTGTCAGGTGTGGGAAATGGAAGTTTTGGAGATTTAGCACAAAGTAAAGATGCACAAATCATCTCCAGTGGCCAAAAAACAACAAATGGTAGCTCTAGAAGAAAACTGAGACCATCTGAGAATAAAACCAGGAGGTGGACTCAGAAAATAAAGGAGAAGTGGAGGGAGAGACCGGGGAGTTTTGGTAAAAAAGACAAAGAAGAGGGGGGCAAAGTGGACCAGAGTGAGCATGGAGCTGAAGTGAGTAATGTGATATAATGAAGTTATTATATATGCTTAAAAACAAGAAAAAAAGCAAAACACCTTTATGCTAAAATCACTTTTGTATTCACAGAATTCACCACAGAACCAGCCACTGGCAACCGGAAATCTGATCCATTTGACAAATGAGGAGGGGGAGAGGAGCTTTACTTCACCCGACAGCAGTGATTACAGGGAAACCCCTGTCACACAGTCTGTGGATGGCATTAGTGAGGACAACAGCAGGTAATAAACCATCGAACTTTAATCTACTGTACCTGTGAAAATGCAAGTTAGAATGATAGTGAGACGGGCTAAATGTTCCCACAGACAGGATTTGTTGATTTATCAGTAAGACTTCACTACTAAGATATGACAGGCATTTCTGAATTGTGTCCAATCATAGCTATGAAATTAGTTTGGCTTGTATTTCTTCTTTTTGTCGTGTCTCTCAGTTGTGTCAAACACACCCTTGTCACTGTCAGCATCTGCCTCAGTAACATTTTAATATTGTGATGCATCGCTTCATATGTTCATTCCAACCTTCAGAAGGAAGCAATATGAAAAAAAAAGAGATTCTTCACAAACTTTTAATAATGCATTGCAATACATTTTGTCTTCATTCCTTCAATTAGTGGTATTATTTTGTTTGGATGTGAAAATTTAATTTTAATTTTTAATTTTGATTTTTTAAAATGATTTCTTGCTTTCTGAAACTTGTGATCAAAACCCAAAATGGATCTCGGATCTGTTTCTATGTGTTTGTGTAAAATATATAACAATGCCATGATAGTGTATTACAACCTGAAGAAATATTCTAAGTATATATATTTTTAATGCATAGATCTGATCGTTTTTTGCTTATTGTAAGAATTTATCCGCAGTATTTGCAATATTCTTTTAATAGATTTGCATAAATTTTGTACACAAAATATTGAAATCATCTCACAACCACAGATCATCCTTGTATGGAGTTTGCGTGAATGTTTTACTGTTGCAGATTTATATGCATCCACAAATGCATCCTGCTTTTATGTTACTAGCTGATTAAAATTATATGTGAATGTGAAAAGTTCCCCCATGACCCACTTGACAAATAAGGAGTTTGGAAAATGAATGAATGGTTGTTAAAAGCTAATGGCGTTGTCTTGTCAACCATGACTAGTATTCTCTCCTAAACTTGCACTTATTAGGGAGAAAATTAACTATTCAACATTGTTTTGAGAATGCAACATCAGTAAAAATATAGATATGATACAAAGTCGCCTTGTGGACCCGAGGAGACACAAGATGTGTGTTTTGAGTTTTGAAATGAAAAAGCTTGGAGGCCCCTCACTTTATTCCATTTCTTTTTAGGATAATCAAAATTTTGCTTGTGCTTTGTTCTTATTTGATGGCATTTAATAAAATATATAATATAATATGACTAAAACATCAGCTAATATGATAAATTGCAGGAAGTTCACTCCTTCCCTTTTAGTAGAATTCATGCAGGTTATTCAGGTTTTTCAGAAATTTTGAATCCTTTTTTAATACTCTGTCCTCTTGTCAACATAAGCCATTGATTCCTTGTCTAGTTCAGGTAAAGATTAATTCATTTGTGGATTTGTAGTTTTATGTGGTTTTATTATTTCAGTTTGTGTTTAATGTTTCTGTCTTTTTGCAGACCCACCAATGACTTTGACCTTGGCCTGGGCACCTTTAGTCTACTGGATGAGATTGTCAGGGGTCAAGAGTGGGCTAAGTTTCTAAACCCCACCCTACCGGCCACTACAGCCCATCAGAGACCACCAGAAGACACATTGGACCAATTCAAAATTCCACAAAATCCTTACGACAGCAGTAAATCATCTCTGATTTTGAACCAAAATGTAGGTGGGAGCAACACATGGAGCGTCAGCCTGTCGTCTCAAAGCTCCTCACCAGACTTTAGCATGGCTCAGGTGTCACCTTATGCTTCTGTACCTGTCAACATGGACATTACAGATGGAAAACAAGTGCAGGATGTTCTCAGACAGGCCGATCAGTCAGAGCCGATGGAGCACATCCAGTCTGCACAAAGTGGACTGGAACAGCAACTTCAACATCCTGCTGCAGATGTAAGATCTCACATAAACAACTAGTAAATGACTATCATGTTAAAAATCTTGAAATACTTTTTGATTGCCATTTTTTAAAAAATTTTCCCTTCTGAAGTAATGCTCCTTTTTTCTGTTTTTTTTTCCAGCCAGTGAATATTGTGGATAACTCACTGCTAAAGAGCAGACTTTACAGCAACAGGAAGAGGCAGCATCAGCCAGAGGAGAGGAGACGAACTGAGATGACAACTGATGGAAAAGACACAGGTACAGGCAAGAACAACTGACAACTATTTCAGGTCTCAAACATATGGTCTGTGGCCCAAAACTGGCCCACCAATCCAACCCAAAGGACGAATTTGTAAAATGTAAAAATTACGCTGAAGATATTAACAGTCCACTGTGTCAAAAACATTAGAGTTCAGGGGCCACATACAGTCCAAGTCAATCTCAAGTGGGCCAGATCCACGGCTCCAGAGCTTATTATATTATCATAATAACCTATAATTAATGAAAACTCCAAATTTTTCTCTTTGTATTTAATGCAAAAACTTAAAATGACATGGAAATGTTTACACACAACTATCCCTACACAAAAAATATGAATAACCTAAACAACCATGAACACCCTGAGATTTATTAAGAAAAATAAATAGTACAATTTGAACAATATTCTGCCTATTATTATATGTTTTGTGTCTGTAGATCCACTGTGATCTGTAAATTCTAGTGTAAATGATTAGCTAAAGGATAATATTGTTCAAATTGCAATTATTTTTAAAAGAAATTTCTAGTTGTTATTCATATTTTTTTAAAGGATAGTTTGTAGATGTAAACATTTTCATACTGAAATTGTACTTTTTCACTGCCTGACATCGTATGTTGCCCCTGAACTAAAATGAGATTGATGCCAGTTTTGTAGAGGAAAGATGAGTTTGATATTTGTAACAGGGACGGTTCTCTCTTGTCTCTTGTTTTATAAAAGGGTCCGTATTTTCACCAAGCAGCCATGAGATGGACGAGACAGGGGGGTCACAACGTCATAACAGCATGTCTTTATTCGCCCAGAACTCCTCACCTTCCTCTTTCTCTCCATCCACTTCATCTCCTTGTTCACCAATGCCACGAGGCGTACTCAAGTACTCTATATCCCAGGAGTCAGAGTCCTCAATGGAAACATTGACAAAAAGGGTAAAAGATTGTGTATAACAGTGCCTCTTTGTGCTTTACAGTTAAATGTACAATTATTATGTGGGTATTTTATCTCCCTATTTAGAAAGTTATACACTGTGGTTGTAAAAGAAAGGGATTTTCTGTATTATATGTTCCACCTATTTTACAAAAACATGTCTACAAGTACAACACGCATGCATGCAAAGATTTAAGACATTTTAGTGACACTTTTTAACCTAATTCAAGTTTTTAACAAATCAACGTTTTCTTATTAGCACTCAAAGACCTAAACAAGCACCAGTGACCAAAAGTATCTATTGATCTAAAATGTCAAATACTTCTAAATCATTAATCCTACCAATACATGGAAATAATTTAGGCAAAATGCACTGTCTTAGCTTGTCATCATCATCAGATAGGACCTATGTGGACATTCAGAGGCTCCATAGGGAACATGGAAATCAGTAAAAACACAATGACAAAGGACAGAGGTTCTAAGCTAATTTTTATGGCTGGAAAATTATATACTAGCTCAGTTTTCTGTATTTTGATATAATAACGTATGAATTTACTGTGAGTTTTTATATATATTTACATTTATTTATCTATCATTTCATATCCTTATTTATCACATATTAGTAAATTGAATATGGGAAAATACCAGATTTTCACCCATGATAAGAGAGAATATTAGAATACATGGTGACAAATTATATAGAAAAGGTTAAATATAGAGAAAAATTCATTTGTAAATAAGCATTACAGGTAAATATAAATCCAAGTATTTTTTTGTATGAATGTGATTGTTAAAGTAAATCCATATTTTTCCAAAAAAGAAGTGTGAATATACAATAAAAACAAAGGAGAATATTTATTCCTGATGTGTCCTTAAGTAAGGCATCTAAGCTCCCATATATTTATACTATTTATTAGCCTTGAATGTCTGATATTTATCAAGTTGAATTTCAGAAGTTTTAAGGAGCAGCAGATCTCTGATTTTATTCATCATGGTATTTAATTTATTTTAATTCTTATTCTTCTTTTCTTTATGAATCAGAGGCGAGTTGAGGACGTCCGGCATGTTCATTTTTCAGAGGAGGTGGTTACCATAGCGCCTCCAGAGGTGGATCTGGATGCTTCATACTCCGAGGAGGATTCAGTGGCAGAGGATGACTCGGTGATAGAGGACGATTATGAGGTGGATCAGGCGGAGGCGGTGGTGTTGGAGGAGGTGGTACCAGCGCGAAGACCAGCTCTACCTGCCTGGATACGCGCTCTGAAGAGGAAGAACACAGGAAAGAAACACAGATAGTGACTGCAAAACTGCAAAAAGTGTATTTTCAAGTCATTTAAAGTGACGCATAAGGTAGTAAATTCAAAGTGAAACCTGTCTCGGTAAAGTGTTTATAAACCACAGCCGTGGGCCTCTATTTTCCACCTTGAGTTCGTCACTAATGGTTACACATCATCCTTTGCACTCCAACCCCTCAAAATTGCAATGTTTACATTCTCCGACGGACCATTTTTTTCCACCTGAGCACACTGCGCATGACCGAGAAACTTCGGTAAACACAAGTCAGGTGACTTCGGACCGGCCGAAACAACAGCGGATCATCCATCATGGTGGATTATTCTCCTGATTGTATTGCCTTTCTTT
>JAPSES010000002.1:13443609-13491651 GCA_029822895.1 Maxillicosta whitleyi
AGCTGTCAACGGCCCTGCTCCTACGTCTTCCTGTTGAGCGGAGATCTATCTACACCCTCTGTTGTGTATGCTTCATGTTGAATAAATTCTTAACTGAGACTGACTGATTTCAGCTTCGTACTTTATTACTTAGACGAAGGAAAAAACTTCCAAAACAATATCACAACTCTGTAAACATTTTCATGTATTTATACCAAAACAAAGTACAATTGTAAAACATGTGAATAATGTGAGGAAATATGAACAACCTAAAATATCTTAAGTGCAGTTTTAACAATATTATTATCTATTATTGGATGTTTTGTGTATTTGTAGATCCACTGTGATAATATGTAAGTTATAAAGTACATGTGAAAATGATAAACTGAAGCATAATATTGTTAAAATTATACTTATTTTTTCAGTTTGTTCATATTACTCACATTGTTTTAAAGCATAGTTACATACTTGCGTAACATAATTGTACAGTTTTCACTCTAAAACATATAGAAAAGTTTGGAGTTGACATTATTTATATATTATGTTATTATTTTACTGGTGCGGCCCACTTCAGATCAAATTTGGCTGAATGTGGAACTGAACTAAAGTGAGTTTGACACCCCTGGTGTGTGTGCTAGTGGAGTACTTTCACAGTATGGTTACTCTAGCAGTCAATTATAACACTGAAATGAAGAAGACAAAGTGATATTTGTGATTAAATTACGGGACGTAAAGCAGAGGGGTTCATCCCCATGACATCCAGTGTCCTCGCAGCAGGAGTTGGCAAAACAGGATCTTATCAGAACCAGCACTATACGAGTACAAGTGCACCACATTTCCGGGCATGTTTGGCTCTTAAAAACCATCCCGTCTGACCCTAATATAGCTGCGCTTTTACAAACCACGAGGTACTTAGGACTCGGCCCTCAGTTGGAAACCACTGTCTCTACCAGCGCCAACAGAGCCTCCATCTAACTCCCCCTGATAACTCCCACACTGCCTGGTTAAATGGGCCTGACGCATAACATCACAGCACACACGCCCAAAGGGAATTGACAGAGGGAGCCTCCACTGAGCTTCCCTACTGCAGGTAAATGTGGAGGATGTCAGCTGAAGTCACAGTTCTGACTTTATAAATGACCTGAAGTATGTGACTGGAAATATGTGTTGTATGTTTTTAACTATGTTACATACAAGTCTTTTGATTTAATGTTTGGAAAATTAAATGATTTCAATTAAACTTAAAATGACAATTACTGTATCTGAATTGTGTTCCCTTCCTTTAACTTAATATGACCAGTCCATGAATACTTTTTTTTTTTTTTAAACTATCATTTGTTGTAAAATGTAAGCTGTGCTCTGGGTTACAGGCGGGTTGTGTTGTCACTAATTAACAAAGTCTGTGCACCACTCATATGTAATTCTAAAAGTTTTTTTTTTTTATATAATGGTGAAATGGAAGTTGTTTCCAGTAAGAATCATGGACAAACTCGAGGCTTGTTTTCCCTCTTTTTGCATGAGTATGGTATGGACTAATGATTGAAATGTTTTGCTGGAGACATGTTGAAGCTCAAAAACTGAAACTGCTGTCTGCAACCAAAAGCATCCACTGATTTAAAGTATTTAAGAACTTTTGAAGCAATAATCCAATGCATACCATTTAATAATCCAGGTAAAATTCTATCTCTCATCTGCGTTGGATATGAGTCATAGGTTTTATAGTGAAAATAGTGTGAAAATTCCTTCAATAAAACATGGTTACATTGGTTTAAGATACATTTTCCTGAAATAGTCATTTTCTATTTGAACGATCTGTAAATACTTAAGAAAATATGCGTTTTCATTGAAAAATGCACAGGACAATATAACTTTCAATCATGAGTAAAGGTCAAATGTAGAGAAAAAAACTCATGTCCTGTTACAACTGTGAAATGGCGAGTAGTTCTTTAGTTATGAAAACCTTTGGAGGCCCAAAAACTGAACCTTTAATTGCTGAATGTACACGAGTAGATGTTTGTGCCTAATCTGAACACATTTCCTAAACTGACCGAGGTTCTGCTTTAAGTAGAATGGGACAGAAAGTGGAAATAACTGTGAAAAAAATAACACACATTTTGGAATATTTCAACAAACTATTAGCTTTGCAAATGTTTTATGAACTAACAATATAACATTTTTTAAAAACAGATTTATTTCAGCTTGACAACATGACAAAACACAAAATTCATTGAACTGCAACTTTTTTTCCAATTCTCTAGAGAAAGAACTTTGAAAGAAAGAAATTTGTTCCTCTCCCTCTAACAAATTCCATGAACTTCAGCTACAAACTACAACCACCTTTTCCAAGATGAATGGAGAAATCAATAAAACGATGGGAGTTCACCAGTACATCATTATATCAAATATTACATGAGCTTCAGACAAGATACAAGTTGAAACCAAATCATGTTGAAGAAAAAAAAAAAATACAACTCCAGTCTGCTGATGTGTTTGTCAGTCCGTTGATGTGTTATCAACACAGAGTATAAACGCTTGGTCCTTGGCTTATGTTCATGGTGACTGTTTTTAGTCAGATTCTTCCTCTGAGCTGGCGGGTGTGGATGCGGCCTCCTCTTCCTCCTCATCTTCTGATTCCTTCTGTAACCAAGGAAATACATTCTAAACAAAGATTCGATGCACTGATCTGACAGACATTAGATATCGGTGTGATACTGACCCACACAAACGGCATCAGGTTTTAATGACACTAACTTTGATACACAGGTCCATCATTTAATGAGTCTGTACAAATGTGTCTAAGTTGTTTCATATGTGAAATAATGTCAGTATTTTCAACAGTGACACATTTCTTACTGGTTAAACATTGCTATCTGATCGTATCAGACCTGCTTGTGAGTGATTAAAGTCAGTTTCAGTGCATGTGTAATCACAGCTTTTACTGGAAAAGGTAATAGAAGAAGTGATGTATCTGTATCTGCATCTTAAACTGACATCTGTTTCAACACAAAGATCCCAGCAGAACAAAATACACACTGTACATTAAGATACGTTATCTAGCTTAGCAACATGAGTGCTACAAAGTACCCACAATGCAACATTCTTTTACACTGGTACTCAGCTCACCAAACATTAATTAGGAACATTTGGACAGAGCTTCAATTATTTTATGGGATTTCTTTTAGAAGCAGCTCAGTTGTCAAATCCACTTACTTAAAAAAAAAAAAAAAAGAAAAGCAGATTCCTAAAGAATGACATATTTACATTTGATAGTTCAAATAAAACACCAAAGGTAAATGAAAAGAGAAACTACGCACAGTTCATTTAAGAGGTAAAGTTGTCATTGATGAGCAGACTTAGTAGCTGTTAAACTCCCTGATTTAACTGGTCTTTTTGGTAGCATGTAAAAATATCTAACCTGTGTTTTATTACATTTGTATTGTAATAAGTTTAACTGATGTGAAAAAGTAGTTTTGTGATGCATGTTTATGTCAAGTGGTAAACTGCTGATACACATTAGTCTAGATGCCCCTACGCTACGGTGAAATGTAAACCTTCATTGTAAACCTTGTGTATTCCTTGGGGTCAATTTGACCCCATTACGCTGCCTTCATCTGTGGACGGCAGTGGAAGGGTTAATGGATCTGATAATGTTGATGATCATCATTACAGACTTACCTTCTTCCTCTTAGAACTGCTCTTGCGGTCTGAGTCTGATGAACTCTCCTCACTGGTCTCGATGAACTCTCGGCTCTTGAAGCTGTCGTTGCCTCCCCGCTCCCTGTCCTTATCTCCACCGCCAGACTTCCTCTTCTTCTCCTCCCCCCTCTTACCTCCTTTCTTGCTTTCCCTATAACAGAGAAAGGCAGCGTCATTATTATATCCTCGTCAGGCCCTGAAAGTCAAGAAAAAGGAAACCAAAGGTGATGGTTTATGTGTCAATAAACGTACTTCTTAGAACTAGAGGTTGATCCACCGCCGCTCTCTTTGTACTCCTTCTTGAGTTTGTCATACTGCCTCTTGGCCTCTCCAGCTTTTGTTTCCCACTCCTGAAGAATCAAACAAGAAACAGTTAAGTCAGATATAATTGGAATATCCACCCAATGCTAATCTGTTTATACAGATGTGAACATCATACAACAATTTCTGACTAATTTATACTATTTTAGTATACATTTTCAAAAGATATTCTGTGTTTTTTGTAGCGTCTCATACATTTATAAAAAAAATCGTCTAGATGTGAGTCTTAACATCTGTTGGATATATGTGTAACACCAACACTAAGCTCACACTGCACTTAAGTGACCCAAATCTCACTTTTTGTCCATATGTGGCTCATATATAATTTTGTATGACAGTCTGAACAGCGCAAATCCATTTTTTTCCCAAATTAGACCTCAGCCACTGTCATGTGTGGACTTAAATCAGATGTTTTGCGACGTGACTTCACTCTGAACAGTCACGTCACAATACACTATTCTGTGTTGGAGAAGGCGGGACCTGGGAAGGTCCATATTAACTTCGGTAAACACAGTATGATGTGTGTAGTCACATATTGGTCAAGGCAGATGACCATGCTCAAGGAGTCAGGGTCTGCTTGAGGTTTCTGTTGTTAAAAGGATGTTTTTCCTCGCCACTGTCACCACTCACAAGTGTTTGCTCCTGGAGGATTGCTTTGGGGTTCTGTAATTTGACTTGAGAGTCTGATTCCAACCGGCTCTATATATAAAGTGTCATGAGATAACTATTCTTTTCTTAAACCTTCTGTTTATGTTTTTTTTTTAACATAAAAAAGAACAGAGTTCCATCTTATGTTACAAAAGCCAAACACACTCAAACACAAAGCAGAACTAACCCCCCCTCCCCTGGCAAACATCCCCTACTAATCACAGGAAAAATAAAAAACTAAATAAACAGTAAATACAAAATAGAAATACAAAATTAATAACTTTTTTTTATGATTTGGTGCTATATAAATAAAATTTGATTTGATTTAAGTTGATTAATCTTCATTTTTTTCACTTTAGGACTGTAGACTGTTCACATACAAGTCTGAATGCAGTTGTGTGTGCATTATAATTTGACAATCACACACAAAAAAAAATCTGATTCTAACAACAAATTGGAACTACGCATTAAAAGCTGCAGTGTGAATGTAGCGTAAGAGCTCTATTTTTTCCTTTACACAACTGGAGTTTTGGGATAATTTTCTCAATATGGTGGTTTATTTATTTATGTGTTCAGGTTGGAGTTTCTCCTGTTACCTCTTTCTCATCTTTTCCCAGCTGCCTCCACATCTCCCCGGCCTTCTTTGAGATCTCTGTGATGGAGATGCCTGGGTTGTCAGCCTTAATTCGCTCACGGCTTGAATTGAGCCAAAGCATGTAGGCGCTCATCGGCCTCTTGGGGCCACCGGTGTCTTTCTGTTTCTTCTACTCAAACAAAATATTAAAATAGGTATTATTAGTTAAATAAGTGTTAAAAGGCAACTGAGTTCCTTATCATCCCTGCACTCTACCAACTCTCACCTCTTTGCGTGGCTTCTTTTCTTTTTTCTCTTTCACCACTTTGACTTTCTTGGCTTTCTTCTTCTTTGCGCTCTCGTCTTCGCTTTCACTGCCTTCTTCGCTGCTGTCTGAAGCTGAAGCATTGCTGTCATACCTGATTATTGAGGAAAGGCAGAAAAGCAAGAGGGGAAATAAAATCTCTAGCAAACAACACCGGACTAAAACCAGAAAACCAAAGCTCACTAAAGCTACTTACTCTTCAGCAATATCGTCATCTTCTTCTCCAGGGTTGAATGATTCATCTAACACATAATAAAAACAGGACACGTAAGCCCCACTGATTTCCACGGCACCATATAAAATCTCTACAACACAGAGACTCTCACTCACCGCTTCCTCCATCAGAATCGTCGCTGTCGTTGCCCTCCTCCCTGATCTTGCCCTCAGCCTTCATCCGCTCCAGGTAGGCATCGTGTTGGTCATCGTCCGAGTCGCTGTACTCGTCGATCTTACCCTTCATGCCCTGGAAGTAAACTGCGTGGTCAAAAACTCACAACAGCACTGAACACAAAATTAAACAAGTCTTCCATGAGGCCCAGCGAAGCCCAACAGGAAAGATGAAGCTGCTGAAAAGATTAAGATATGTCTGCAGATTCTACATGATCCAACAGTAACATGACAAGCAGGCAAACACTGACATTTACTTAACTGGAGACATGCTGGGTATTTCAGATACAAATTAGGCTTCTTTTTTTATCCATCAGTTAATAAATCTGTAGTCACTTTCTTTCTTTCTAATGATTACTACAGTGATTCACCATGTGGAAGATCCCTCTCACATATGTACAATATGATGATATTCTATGAAGCATGTTAGAAATAGATCCATAATACTAAATGGTATCATTTGTATTGATGTTGGAGTAGAAATTGTCCATTTAATCTTAATCTAAACTTGGGTTCTCATTTGGAACCTCACAGCTGGCTGACATTCTGACTTAAGAGAGGCTATTATTTTAGTCGGTATGAAACTATTATTACAAATATTTACATGTGAAGTATAGTGGGGTTAGAACCTGAATTTACTGCAGGGTGCTCTTTATCCAAATAACATTTCCAGACTTTTTCAAAACTGCTTTCCCCCCACCTCACCCACCCCTAAATCTTGGCTTAATGTACTTTTAGACTTGGCATGCCTACTTTTTTGGCTGGGATTGTACCTGTAGCCATTTTTTTTTTTGACAGAATCGTCTTCAAAACATATGAAAATCACACAGACAAATTTCACTAGTATCACTCCAGTACTGACCAGTTAGCCAAATCATATTAATGCTTTTCCAAACTTCATTGACTTTCACACAAAATTCCAGACTTTTCAAGGTCTGGAAAACAGCCTTTCAAAATTCCATAGTTTTTAAGACTTTCAAGACCTGCGTGAGCACCGTCTACTGGACATCTATCCTATGGTGAATATATTTATACAGTTCCCTGCCATACTACTCATCTTGATCCATTTGTGTGAACTTTAATGCTCAAATGTCCCTATTGGGTCTGAATCAGCCCACATCAGAATGGTGCAGGTTGTTGTTCAGAAAATCCACTGAGTGAGTAGGAGTGCTGATGCCATGTCAAGGAGTAAATCTGCTCTGCAAACTGTTCTACTTGGAAATTGCTTTCCCCTCTTTTGTAAATACTGTGGATACATCCATAACCACACATACTTAATGATAAAAGCTTTATCATTACAGTCACTGCTCATCACCTAAAGCAAACTGTTTGTAGTAGGTAAGACTGTGTCTGTGTCAATAACCTGTTACGTGTTATGTGTATGAGAACTTTACATGTGCAAAGGAAGACGGGGTCTCAAATAGAGGTGTCCCTGTTTCAGGGGTCACTGCTAGAAACCACTAGAAAGATTGTTCAGTCAAATGATAAGATCGTACAGTGATCACTACCTTTTCTCCACTAAAAACATATGAAATGTCTTGTTTTGATGTGAAGCTGCAACAAATGATCAACTCCTTGTCAACTGTTAAATTAATCCCATTATTTTTGATAGTTACTAAATTTTGTTGAGCAAGGTTTTAAGAATGTCAATAAACTTAATAATTTTAGATTGTGGTCCAAACAGGACATCTGAGAGCATCAGGAAATGATGATTCCTGAGGTCCAGGTCGTTACTGAAAATGAGAATCCTTTCTCAACTAACTTGTCTGTTTAAATAAAATAAATAAATAATTGATATTTTTCACAATTTGATGAAACAAACTATTAACTGTCAATCAAAATAATTGTTAGTTACAGCCCTATTTAGAGGAGGCTGTTAATGGTGACAGCATAAGTTATACTGGATTGTTCATTCTTGTTCCACATGGCTTTTCCAGTCTCCATGAATCTACATCAGTGTCTGTCAGAGAGAGACGAGCAGCCAGGGAGGCTCCGACAAAACCCCGACAGGAAATGGCCCATTCATTTGCACTGACCTACACTACTGACCCTGTCCCCATGGCAACAGATGGTCATGTCACCACCAACACAGAGGCAGTGCTATGAGACGCACCATGTCAGCATGGAGCATTATGGGTAATGCTATCAGCACTGCCTGTGTTTAGCAGCGGTCACGATGACAGCTGTGTGTGTGTGTGTGTAAAGGCACACCAAAAGCCCCCAGGCAACACGTTAGTCAGCATGATGCAGAAACACGCACACACGCTCCTGGAGTCATTCACACTCCCTCAACCCCAGGTCTCATGATTAGTCATTAATTAATCAACATCGATCAGGTCCAACACCAGTCTTATTGGTGACATCTAACCAGAACCAAGATGACTGAACTCTGTAAATCAAACACTCAGCTGCACACCATGCAAGCAGAAAACACACCAATAACAATCTAGTCCACACATGATGCCCCTGACCATACCCACCTTTTTCTACAGGGATACAAGGACAGACACATAGGAGAAGGGCAACAAACATCAATATGTGGTATGGAATAAGTTCACACACTGGTGGAATGTGTTATACAGTGACATGTGATGAAATGACTAAATACATTACCTCTTTGAAACCTCTGTTCTTGATGTTGAGCTTCTTGGCATTAACAAAGTCGAACAGTTTGCCATACTCTTCTCTAAAATGAGAGAATAAAGGGTTAGTATGAGGTTAATACTGTCAAAAACTGTACTAATAAATGTATTACATATTCACTGCCACTTCAAAATAAAAATATAAGCACTTGTCCACTTGTAAAATGAACAAACTGTAAGAAATAAAAAGTTAAAATGTAAAAATAAAAATGGTTAAGACTTTTTTTTTTAAAAATACATCAGGGCTTGTTATTTCCATTCTTGTGCTGCTTGTGTGTGTAAATATATACAGAACCATAGAAAAGAACAAAATGTGCCAGGTAACATCACATCCTGTGATTGAGGAAAAATTACGTAAGTGTAAGTAATCAGCCGTCATGACAGATTTATTATTTTCATGTAACAAAAGTATGACAAATATCCCTCACCGCTCGATGCTGCTGAAGGTATACTGGTTTCCCTGCTTGGTCTCGATCTCAAAGTCGAAGGAACGAGTTGTGGTGGTGCCTCGGGCGAAGTTCACACAGGAGATTTCCTCAAAACGTAGATGCACAGGGGGCTTGTGCACGTAAATAAATCCTCTCTCCAAAGGATATAGGAGGCCAGAGGACGCTTTGTAGGAGCAGGTGATACACTGAGCACCAGAGTGGCTGCCAAAGGATGGGACATGTTTAGGATTACATTTAATATACATGCTATTATCGAAACATGTTTTAGGTAGATTTCATATAGACTAATAAAAAAAAAAAAAAACAATAAAGAAAATAAGGTTGATTCTAAGCACAAATAACTGTTATAACATGTTTGTTGAAGGTACCTACCCCTGGAAGTTTCCGGGCACTGTGATTTTACGGTTGACCAGAGCCTTCATCACCCTGCTGACCATCTCGTAAAGAGACCCCGACATGTTCTTACTGAGTTTGCCTTCAAATCGCCGCTCCACATCTTCCCTGTTTTGCACAAGACAGAGACGAAAACCATAAAACCACAGGCTTTTTTGTAATAACTAATAACAAGGCAAAGAAGAGGAAACAGGGCTGTGGCCCCTGTCCAGACCTCTGCCACCCCCTAGTGGATAAATGCTCCAGAAAAACAACAGACATTAAATAGGTTTGTACAGGCTTCACTGCAAGTCAATTTTAGACAATTATGAATGCAATTTAGACCTATTACAAAAGTACAAATAAGGGAAGAACGTCAATCCATCCAAATGATTTATGAGCTGTCTTCAGTCTATGAGCATTAAGGGGAGTGCACATCACATGTCCTTCACTTTGAGTACGAGCTTTTACCACCAAGTCCCTAAATGGAAACACCAATGTTCTAAAAACGAATTAAAATAAATATGGTACTTTCTCCCCATAGAGAAAATAGCATTATTTCAGCTCTTGCTAAACTCTTGTAGGGCTTTTATGATCCTGATGTGAACATATAACAAGCAAGCATTTGTGGTATTTTTTTTGTCTTTCTTTGTGACTAATTTGAACATTTAATAGTAGGATTCAAATATGCTATTCATTCAAATTAATAAAACAGGTCTCAACTAAACAGCAATCCAATCAATTTTTAGCAGCATATAAGTTCTAAAATGCAGATTATGTGATTTTAGACCCTTAAACACATGGGAAAACCTGGTTGAATCCAAGGGTGATGTAGTGTTGCACTCACTCGCTCATGTTAAGGGTAAGGTTGATGTCCTCCTCCTTGGAGAAAAGCAGGATGAGGAAGTGATAACGTGTCTGACCCTGTTTGATTGGAGGATCCAGACTAATCTATGAAGACAATGTTAAGACAGAGGGACAAAGATAGAAATAAGGTCAGAAAACTGAGAACAAAAAAAAAAAAACAGTATAGTTTTCATACCGTCAGTAAAAGCAACATTATATCTGTCTGTATCGTAAAACACTCACCACAAAAAACATCTGCCTCTGGTCCTTGTGTGGCAGCAGGAACAGACGGAGGACAGTGGTGTAAGGAATCTTGTAGTCAAACGTCTTACCATGGAGGTGAAGGAAGGTCGGGTAAATGCGGATATCATATCTGACAAAGAAGAATACAATTCAGTCAGTTATAAAGCGATAGGTCAGGACAGTTTAATGTGACAAATAAAGCCTCAACTATTTTCATGCCATTGTGTTGATGTTTTACCTTCCTCTGGGTGTAAGACACTGCAGCTCTTTGAAGATGCAAACAGCGTCTCCTGTGGCCTGGATCACATCAGCCTTAGACAAAACATTCTGGGCAAATGCCTGAAAACAAACAGACCTTCAGTACCCACGACGAAAAAGAAGGCAAATCAAACCCACATCATTACGCTCTTTCTGTTTCACCTCCACAGGGTCTTGTCGTTCATCAGACTGGCTGGGCGGGACATAGAATCGAACCTCCATGAGGGAGACGTCGGTGTCATCATTCTGGTGAAACTCCAGGGTGACTTCGTTCTTCCCTGTCGCGCATTGGGACACGTTGGACAATGGGATCTCGAACGCTGTGTTGTCATTGATGTCAAATGATAACAGTGGTCCTGCAACGGATGGAAAATGAGTGAGATCAAAAATTGCTGACTGGTCAATCACAGATTAAACCTCTGAGTTTTACTCTATTAACACCATCTAATTATGTTCCTACATATTTTATCTGTTCAGCAACCCAACGTGCACAAGACATTTTAGTTGACTTATTAAAAAAAACAATTTTAGATTTATACTACTGGCAAATGGAAAAATACAAAATATTATATACACACACTACACCAAATGAAAAGCCATTTATTTATATTTAATACAAATATGAATTTTAGTCTCCAGATGTTAGAAATAAAAACAGCAGATTATAGATTTTTTTTTTATTAGTGAGATATACAAATATTTTACTGATAATGGAAGTTATGCAATTAAAAATGAAAGAGTGCAATAAGGTGAATTCATTGAAAGAGTTGCAGTCAAATCTCAAGCAAAAGGGAAAACATTTGGAATTAGTGATGAAATGTAACACTTCTTTTTTTCATCCACCTAAACCAAGATGAATATCATGATTATTGAAATTGGCTTGAATAACTGTAATAATTGTGACAGTCTACCTGGCACCAGACCATGTTTTTCCCCCTCAACTCTTTACTGCTGTTCATTTAAGACCTCTTTAAGACCATTATGAAAACAATTTAAAACTTATTTCAGATCAACACCGAAAGAAAATATAACGGATGGCCGCGAGTCTGACTTGAGCGACACTCCCACTGTGAATAGAAATATGTACTTATGGCAGATGTGTTACAGTGGAGGTTGGATTTTTGTTGATTCTAATGTCTTTAAACCCGAAGTCTGACTGTTTTATTACAGAAAGTGAAGCGGGTTTCAAATTTGTTATTTTTAACAGGCTTTTAAAAAAAGTATGAAATGACTGTCCATGAGTGAGAACCCAATGAACTCGCACTAATCCTTATTAAATGAAAGTAATGCCATTTTCTGATAAATACATGCCATGTCCCTTACATAAAATTAAGATGCTGTATGATCAATTCAGATGGCTTTTGTAGTTTGTATTGATTGTTGTTAGCTCCATGTTGGTTGTTTTTAAGGGTTTGCAGAAAACCTCTACTATCATTCTACAGTTGATGCCTTCCTAAACTAATGTAGGTTTATTCATTGTGATTGGTGAAATCGTGCTTTTTTTTTTTTACCTGAAAACTTGGCTGTTCCCCAGTTCCATCCCTTCACACACATGTCCTTCTCTGCCAGCTCCACTTTGTAGTTGGTCTTAAAAAACTCAGAGATCTTCTCAAAGTCCTGGTTGATAAGGAGGAGACATAGGGAGCATGGAGTCATCAGACTTGATACATTAATAAACAGAGAGAATAATAGGGCTGGAAACAAAAAGGAAGGCCAGAGGGTATTTAAGGCAATGGCACAGCATGAGTCAAAGCGTAGCAAGACCCCTCCCACCCAAAAAGAAGGGGGGACAGAGTTGGTTAATTAATCAAGATGCAATTATAACCGCACCCACTGCTCAGGGCTCCTGGGAACACTGGAGGTGAATGTAATCCATCCACCCCTCTCTGTCCTCCACCGCTGAAAATCAGCCTGTTTATTTATTCTATAGACTCGCTTACAACTACACACATGAGCCCAGTGACAAACACATGGTCAGTCACACACTCACACACAGGCACTATCGTCAGAGTACACACACATGTGGAAGTGATTGTGGTGTGTGCGACTGTGTGCATGGTAGAAGAGAAAGGGGCTCTGTGGGAAAAGAGCGTTTATGCACCTGGATATCTGCCTGTCCATAAGGTTATTAAAGCCAATTAGAGCTCAGAGGGTGTGTGTGTGTGAGCGGAGAGTCCAAGACCACAAGTTCATCGGATCACTGTGTTTGTTAGTTTGGATTTAGGCATTGTTTAGAGAGTAGACCATGCGTGAGCAGATGTGTAAACACATAAAAATCAGAGTCAATGCAGAAGTGTCCGCTTTGCACCGACGTGTGAATGTGTCTACGTTCATTCAGCAAACCCACTGTGCCAGGTTGCTCCAGTGCTCATTACAGTTTTGCAGTATTGTTGTTAAGTCCTCAGTTAATCAGACTAACCACAGACCCCCCACTAGGTACTGTAGACACAGTCTTAGCAAATGGACAACCTCCTGTCTGACTTAACAGTTTTTATTAAACACTGCTCAAACCATCCACCAGTTTCATAAGTCTCAATTATGTGATGAAAGACGCAAGTGTTGACAGTGCAACCAAATTTTTAACTACACAGTATTTCTACTAATCCTATTTTTTTAGCATATATTTTTCTACCGAACCCTATAATGTAACAAAAAAAAAAATTATATATCCAAACACAGGTAGCTCTGCATAAGTAGCTTCTATTATAAAATGTTAATGAAAAGTGTTATAAAAAGTAGTAATAGCCACCAAAGTTCTGGACTTAAAAAAAACAACCCACCAAGCATTTACATTTAAAAACGACCAGAACATTTTTTTGTTTTTGCTTAAAACCTACTTTAATTCTAACTATCAAAAGACAGGACATTTTTTCCCTTCAGTAAACTACCAATACTGCTGTAGTTTGAAAGAATCTGTGGAGAATCTTTCAAAACCAGCTTAATGTATACAAACACACAAAAATACTAAAGATCTCATTTAACACACCGACCAAACAACTCAATAGACACAATCTCATATAGACATCACAAAATGAAGTGCTTCACATGCCTCTTTCTTCTCTTCTCTTTAGCAGACCATTGCATATCAGTGTGGATATTGGACTCCACAACAGGGACCCTGGAGTTTCAGTCAAGGACACTTCAATAGGACAAAACATACATCAAAGTGTCTCCACTGCTTGCCAACAGCTAAACCTCCAGCCAGGTCCCGATTACTGACACTGGCTGTAGGATAATAAACAATGACATCAGAGCCTGTGCTCTGGGAAGAAGGGATCCATCTCCAAAAAATATGCTGATTAACCCCAGGAGACGCTGCTGCAGGTTATACCCACTACTCCAGTCACTTCACTTGCATGCTGACATTACCCACGCACTCAAACCAGTAGGGGGGAAATGAGAAGAAAAAACAGAGTGATAAAAAACAAACACAACCACAATTTTTTTTCTTGTCTGTCTTCTGAGCCAAATTGTTTCAGTGGATTGATATAAACACTGCCTCACATGAGCTGATGATTACACTGTTTATGCAACGCACATGCTAGCGCTGGTTTCCCTCATTAATCCCATTAGGAGTTTTGGGGAGAAGAGACGATGCATTCACATAGTTTTATAGAAAAAAAACACACACACACACACACAGTGAAGATTGGCCTTTTGCAAGATGGTAGCGTTTTACTGTGGAAATGTCAGACACATGATGGAAGTTGTTTATCGGTGGTCGCCTTGCTTATGTTACATCTTCCTGTCATAAACAAAGCACTGAATAAGCCTGCAGTATGTGTGTAATATTCCTTTTTCCTTTGTTTTCATCTGAATGAGGTAACAATTATTTCCCAGAAACAGAAAGTACACCAGGGGAGAAAGAATCATGCCTGCTGAGGTACCACGACAGGAAAACATGGAGAGTATCAAATAGAAGTTGGAAGGCCTGACAAGCCTCTGTGACCCACAGTGGGGACAGGACAGGTGTTATAGAAAACATTAATACAGTAAATGCAAATAAACTACATCTAAATAGAACCTTTAAATGGAGCTGTGAGAAATATATTTAGAATATATATTTTTTTTTAAAACACACTTTAATGATAAAAAAAACGTGATTTACTATTATGGTTGATGTTTTTTTCATCAGATTGATCAGGCTTTCAATTTCCACACCCCAATTACATGCAGGAAATTTGCATGAAGGTAACACAAACAAACATGGAGGAAAGTGAATGTGACACAGGAGTGGAATTCTGAAGACGAAGAATCATGTCAAGATATTGTGACTCTAAAGGTGAGAACCAAAAAATACAGTCAAATGCTCCAAACAAACCATTGACTGAAATGTTGGCATATTTTGTTAGATACCTAATTGAGAAAATTATACAAAAGTTCTATGTACCTTTTATGGCTCAAGTTTACCCTTGAGGTGAATATAGGCTTTTCCATGTAATCACTACATATAAATCAGTGTTTCCCAACCAGTGTGCCTGCCATTAGAAGTCATCAGGTATGCAGTGGAAAAGTATCCAATTTCACCTGATTGGTATTGTAAGTGAGCAGCGTGATATAGATACATACGACTGCATGCACCAACGATCCAGTCTACAACAACAGTCTCCCTTTCCCCTTAGCAAAATAAAAATAAAAGTGAACAAGCCTCAATGCGGTGTGTTCTGTTAATAAAGCCCCCCACACTAGTGACACATGGAATTAGCGAGTTACCCACAAACCCCAGCTATCAGGTTGGGGTGCAAGAATATCAGCTTTGTGTTCAACTAGGCCCAGGTTTCATACTGAGTAAATAAATTAGTCTAGATTTGCATTAAATTTCAATAAATATACTTTTTGTGACATTATTTTTCCGTGGTGTGCCTTGTGATTAGATTTAACAATATGTGTTTGCTCAAAAAGGTTGTAAAACACTGATATACACCAATTTAGTTTACCAAAAATGTTTTATTTTATGATATATCATTATCTGGATATGAAAGGACTTATACCGGAATGATTAGGTCATATCACACAGTTGTACCTAAAGATATGCCATAGCCATACAAAATACACTTACCGTGTCCCTGAAACCGTCATACTTGTAGATATGCCCTGTACTGGTGCCCAGTTTGATGCCATGACCCAAACACACCCGTCTCCACTGGGCCATGTTGAGCTCACCAGCTGGGATGTTGTCCACCTTTCCCGTCTTACTGCTTTTATACACTACATTCTGTTTGCTGAATCGCAGACGGCCATCGTTCTGCAAGGTCAGACAGATAGACACATAAAAGAGAGTTACTTAAAAAAAGCTGGAGTGTTGTGAAACTATGCACATTAAGGATATGCAGATTTCAGCTGTAGTTTTTAGAGACACAATGGTTTTCCCTTTTCATCATTACATCATGACAACTACGTTTTATGCAGTCATGAACACAGATGCCTGCACAAACATAGAACAATTAGGCTAACATTAACTTGATACTGAGTCATATTTAACAGAATAGGCTTTCTGGGTGATTCACAGTGAAAAACTGGATGCATCTGTGATATGTTTAATAGGAGATGGGTTGAAGGAAGATACTGACCCAGGAGCCTTTCACCTCCTGGTAAATCTCATTGAACTCCAGTGTGTCTCCCATCTCTGCTACAGGCGATAAACGATGAGCTACACACAGAAAAAAAGACGTTATATTTAATTCAATGCAGTGTTTATATCAAACATGGTACATCAACGTAGTTTGTATCGCATTGATAGCTTAACCCAACCTCTCAATAATTTTGCTCTAACTTGCTACTCCTGTGGAAATAAGTTTGGTGTTGTTAACATGTCGGTTAGCCATGCTGTGACACAGTTCGGTGACACGAAAAAACTATGTGGAAAAGAATAACATTTAGACGCAGCATATATTCCCTAAAACATGTTATTTACACCATTAATGAGCATTTCACAGTATCGATATTCACATAACTATTAAGTTTAACGGCTGAGTTGGGTTTAGCTAACAGTAAACTCTTGTGTGATCTCCAAAGGATTAGTGGCAGAAAGCATTTTTTCAGTGACTCAGCAATTCATGTTGTGTCTCTGATTATCTAATGAGTTTTGTTAAACTCCCGCAATTTCTAAACACATAAATATAACTACAATATTCTGCGCCACGAACAATAGCTAGGCTAACTTTTACTGAGGATGTGCTTCTTTTTAACACCGGCTATTCATTTAGCACTGGGAGGTCTTCGATGTATTCACTACAGCAGCGCCACACTAACCTAGCACCGCTCAACAGTAACACGCCGATGCATAAATCGAGCACCACAAAGAGAAAGGCCGGTGTAAAAACAACGAAGTGATGTTTTGTTAAATTTGCAGTGGAAATAGCATCAAATAAAGCACATGCCCGAATGGTGTGTCTACAATTCCTTCAAACGGAGAGATATCCATTTCTAAACAAGCAGCTAAGTATAATTTTGGAACTTCGCTTCTTACTGTCAATGTGATGCGGTGCTTCGCCTGTTTCCCGCGTGTAGCATCGGGAGCTAGCGAAACGTCACCGGAAACACACGTTGATGCTGCATTTACTTCCGGTATAGAAAAGTAGTCTCGTTTTGATTGTTATATCTTACACGACTATGCATAGTCACTCTGTAGTCTTCCACGTGTACTGTGTTCAGTGACGTGAATAATTATTTATATATTCTTTGAAAAAAATGTCATAAAGTCAGCGTGAGACTGAGGTGCAGTGTCACATATAACCACTAGGTGACGCACAACACGTCTGATCAAACCGATCAAAGTCCAGACTGATAATGTGTCCTGAACAGCCTGCCCGCAGACCCGGTTATGTTCACCCGTGGAACAGCCTGTTGCAGACACTCCATTGTGTGCATAATTCATGAGTTATCGGCTCATTCAGAGTTAAATCTATCAATGTGGAAGGGATATTTGGATTTAAAAAAACCATGAAATTCAACTGAGTTGAGTTCAATGGAAACTGTTGTTAATTTGATTTAAAGATAAATAGTAAAAATAAATATGTAAAAAACTAAAACATTTAGACACTCGACAAATCTGTGCACGCCATTCAGTATTTGCCATAGACTTATCTATTATTGCAATCTATTTTAAACCTAATTTTAAAATTTACCACACAGCAGTGAGGTTTTCCTGCTCTTGTACCAAATTGCTGCGTGCCCTTTTGGTGATGCATTCTGGATAGACTACATAATGAGGCCTGTCTGACTGAGAACAGGTTGGTTTAATCGTTGGCCCACATGCTACACTGCACAGAATGTGGGTATAAGTAATTTTGGAGGAATTTTGCTAAGAGGCCCAACAAAAAAGGAGATGCAATAGACTTTATTTTTAATTAAAATTGAGTCCAGGTCAAATCGAGTATTAGCGGCGATGCCTTAAGTATCTGCGTGTGCGCAAAAATAAATAAATAAATAAATAATAATAATTAAAAAAAACGCGCGCAACGGTGGGCTGCAAGAGTTCTGATTGACAACAGGAGGTGGGAGAAAATGATCGCCGTAATCCTATTGTCAATAAAACTAAAATTTCAGGAATGAAGGAGTAAAGAAATTCCGTGCAGCACGCAACAGTTTCCGTAATCTCCCTCTGCAAAAAAAAAAAAAAAAAAAAAAAAAAAAAAAAAAAGTAGATGACAGTAGAGTAGATGTTGTGTTAGATTAAATGATAATTTGTAGTAACAGCAGACCTGTATTTTCCCTTTAGATCCATTCTATGATACTATTTAAAAAACCCACAGGCGCTTTTAAAGGCCTAATATTTTTGTGTTCTTGTCAAGCGTTTGTTTTTTCTTTTTCCCATCTCACATTTAAACTGTGCCATGTGCCTATATATATATATATCTTTAAATTATTTTAAGATTACGCTTGGCGTTTTAGGTCCAAAATATAACAAGAATGCTGTTATTTAATTTAGAAAAAAATAGGAAAAGGCCTTGAAAAATACACGCTATAATAAATGAGGTCAAAAAATAAAATAAAAATGCTTGTTATTTTTTCTGAATGTTGGAGGGAGGAGAGAGCGCATCTTATTATGTGGACAATTTGCGGGTCTCGGGGTTGCGAGGCCCTGTTTGACCTGATCCAGTCGAACTCGCACATTATTACAGGGAAGGGGATTAAAGATCAAACGGCTGCAGTCAAACCGTGTTCAGGAGGATGGCGAGCGGACACAGACACGGATGAGTTGCGACAAGTCCCGTGGTTCAGTGGCTCATGTCAGGTCGAACTGGTGCGTCAAAGCCGGTGAATCACCAGGAGGAAGAAGAAGAAGTAGAAGAAGAAGAGGAGGAGGAGGAGGGTAAGGACAGAGGGCAAGGACGGGATGCGAAGGAGTGGAGGAAAGGAGAGAGAAAAGAAGGAGAGGAGAGGAAAGAGAGGGAGGAGGAGGAGGAGGAAACCTACAAAAAGGCTCCGCCGTCAGTCAGTCAGTCAGTCACAGACCACACGCGCAAGAGGACCGTCAATACTTCGGATCCATCAAATCTAATATTAATCTCACAATATTATCATCAGTCTCACAGTTATTCGTCCTGGTGGATCGAGTCGGCATCACCTGCGTTATTTCACCCAGAACTGCCTCAGTGAGAAGTAGATTTAATTGATCCGAAGCATGTTTTGTGAAACTCTATAGCGAAATAATCCACAAGAAGAGAGAGGACACCATTATCGGTTTATTTCAGCTCTTAAATCTGTAAGTGGATGAACTTCAGAGAGAGCACCGAAGGGAGATAAGAGGATTTGGAGAAAATGAAGAGGTTTTACGGAGGTAAGTCCGTGCACTCTGCACTCTTTATGGAAGTTTCTAATTGGATTTAAGTTGTTACACAGTTACAAAGAGGTTTCAGAGGTCTTTCCCTTGCAATTAAAATGTTATTTCAAGTTATGCAAATGAAGTTGCATGCAGAATATTTTGCTCCTTTTTTGTTTTGTACATACTGTTCAATGATTTAAATGTTTCAACATTTAAAAAACACTAAAATACCTAATTTATTTTATATCTATTTTATTGTTAATTTTTATGAGAATCAAAATAGTTTACATTTTGTACAAAATTGTCCTAAATTAAGGATGAAGAAATCAACGGCTTAAAAGCAACATTTAAACAAGTCTTAAAAGAAATGAGGAGCAATTACAACAAACAGAAGGAGCGGCTAAATGCAGAGGAAATTTTTAATTTACTTTGTAAAATTTGTAAGATTTGCACAAGAAATGTGTGCCTTGAATGGAAAAAAAAGAGAAGGAGCTAAAAAGACTGAAAGAAAATGTGGTGTGTGTGTGTGAGAGAGGGGGCTATTCGCAGTAAAAAATGACAGGGGTGGAGGGGGTCAGAGGCAGCTAAAGCCCCTGTCTAGTTAGCTGTCACTGATATGAGAAAGTACATGATTCATGTTAGTCAGGGTGTGAGAGGACACACACATGCACGTATACACACAGTTTTCCCCCTGGGATGCCTGGTCCGGCTGCTGCTCCTTGTCTATGTGAAAAAAAGGGGGAAAAGACAGGTCCTAGAGGAACTGCTGGGAGACAAAATGATGCTCTGAGCCACAGAAACAGTCATGTTCCTGTCTGTTTCTGTGCCCTCTTATGATGCTCATCCTCATCCCCTTACATCATGCGAGCAGGCCGGCCATCAGCAAATTTGGTGTAACTTTAGAAACACAATAAATACAGACTTGAGTGCAGAGCAGAGGTGCTGCTCCCTCTGATACTCTGAGCAAATAAACACATAGAGAACTGAGCTGCTGAGGAACATGGCGCCTTGGCTTGTCCTGTCATCACACTCACAAACAGGTACAGACAGAAACATTTTTTCTGTCTGTATTTTTTTGCAACTTTGCTCAGTCTCTGCCTCATGCACACACACAATCTCAGACACAGGGCCTGTTATTGCAGTGAGGGTTGGATTAGTGTCGGTGTGTTTCAGATAAAAGCGTTAGTGTGTGTGTTGGACGAGTGAGCTGAAACACAGGGGCCAACAGGAGAAAACAAAGGAAGCGAAAAAGAGAGAGGGAGAAAGGGAGAAGTCAACCTTTCACATCTTTTGATTCGCTCAGCGCCATCCTCAATTTTTCACGGTATATATATAGGGATGTCAGGAGGATGTGTGGAAGGGAGAGGGAGCTGGGGGTGAGGGGGGGCGACTAAAGAGAGGTAGAGACAGATAAAAGTAAATAGAGAGAGAGACAGAGGGGGGAGAGGAGAGGAGGAGGAACTGGCGGTAGAGGGGTTAATGCAGTGCAGATTCCCGATTGACAGAAGTTAGAAGCACCCAGAGGGAAAGAGAGAGGAGAGAGAAGGGGGGAATGATATAAAATGAGTCGGTCACGCTTTGAACAGTTACACATGCTGTTTACATTTTTCCCAAATTAACATGGCCCCTCGCTTCACAAAAACTCTCCCTCACCGGCTCCCTCCTTCTCTCTCCTTTTCCTCTCCCTTCTTCTTTTCAGATCCTCTCTTCCTCCTCCTCCCTCCTTGGTCTCTATCCTCCAAAATATCTTTCCTCCTGAATCTCTGCTTTTCCTGCAGTGGTGGAAGAAGAATTCAGAACCTCTGCTTTGGTAACACAATGTAAGAATTACACCAATCATATTCAGAATCCCATCAATATTGACTCAAGGCATGAGGAGTCTGTTGAATGTTATTTATTTATTTATTTATTGTTATTTTTAAGAATATTTCTAAGGATAAGGGTGAGATAATTATATTTTTAGGACTGTTTGGCAAATTAAATTACCATAAATAAGTATTTAATATATGTTACCTGTGATTTTTATAATAAAAAATAAATAAATGCAAGATTGGACACTAAATATAGAGAAACAAGGAATTTAAAGAATAGAGAAGATAATAATTCAGTAGGATGACTTTTTAACTTTTCAACAATTTGTGTCCATATTATTCATTGATTCTATATTGTTGAGTATTTTTAAAGTGAAAACCATGGTGGAGATGCAGGAAGACACAGGGGTGAGGATAAGGGTGGCCGTGGAGGGGTTTAACGGGTAAATTAAAAACCGAAGGTCTAAAAAAAGAAGGAAGGGAAAGAAGGATGTCAATGTAGGGCGAGTGTGCAGCCAATTAGTGAAAGGAAGAGAAGGGAAAGGTAATTAGGGAGCGAAAGGAAGGGGACTTTAAAATGAAAGTTTGATCTTTAAAGAAGATTTAGGGAGTGGAGGGGGGGGGGGGAGATGAAGCGACAAAGAAATTGAAACCAAACATGGTGATAAAGCATGGAGAGTCTGGAATCCACAGATTGAAAAAAAACAAAAAAACAAAAAAGGGATATATTGGCTTATAAGGTGAAAAGGGAGACAGACGGTATGGGAAATTAAAAACGGGACGCTGAGTTTACAATGAGCGAGACGTGGATTTATAGAGAATTTCTGGGCATAAACATATTTTTATGGGCTTTTTAAAAAGTGTGTTTTCTTTTGGTCTTTGCTTTTGGGTCACTGATGTTGTTTGGCAACCCCAGTGTGTGTCCAGCGCCAAGAGGATCAATGTGAAATTCAGTATGAACAAGCTCCAGAAGCAGTGATCTCCGGGGAAAAGTGATGGGAAAAGTGTACGTCTGCGTGTGCGTGTGGATATATTTAAATGTCTTTATTTGGAATCATGTCTGATGTAAGTGGGACTAAATTTCAGTTTACGTTTTAGATACGTACGTACGTGTGTGTGTGTGTGTGTGTGTTGAATTAGTGAAAGAATGCACATTTGATTGAGTACAGACTGCACATAAATCTGGTGTTTAACTGTACACAGACACAAAACACCGATCCTGACCCCTGACTGTCAAACCACACCCACCCCCGTTCACATCCACTCACCCCACTGGTGGCCTTGTCCACTTCCACTGCGGCTTTATAATTCATGTCGGTCTGCCACGCATTTTTTTGCCCCTTGGCTTCAGGCGCAGGTGTGTTTACGTTTAGGGTAAGTGTTATGACAGAAGGAGAAATTGCCACCAGGTACAGTGCAACAGAATAATTAAAAAACTATGTAAGAAACAAACAGCTCCTCCAAAGTTGGCTTTGATGAGTCTGCTCTGTCAACAAAGCCCCAATCTGCCTCCAGGTCTTTTTCTATTAGTTAAATGACAGAAAACATGCAAGACATGGCAGAGGGTAGGCGCGCTTTCAGAAAGACACAAAAAACATGTTGAAGAATACTAACCATAAATAGATGCTGTGTATTGTAACATAGTAGAAATTTGTCAAGTGTGTGTTGTGGAGGATTCTATTGAAAAAAAAAAAAATTACTAGTGTGCAAAATTGTTGAAAACCTGAAAAAATATAGGTATTTTGTACCTTTTCACATTATGCATTTTTAAGTCAAAAGTGTGTTATGGTCATAGTTGCATGTACGATGTAAGGTTTTGTTAAGTAGATTATTATTTTCGGCAGTGGACATCGGGCAGACAATTTTGGAAACAAACTTGTCGTGTTTTCAAAAGGAAGCACAGATCAGATGAGTAGGATCACGATTGTAATCAGATCCTTTTTATTGAGTCTGGAATGAAATAAAACAAACTTTGTAAATAATATCAGACCGGATCTGGGAAAGATTAAACTCCAATCAGATTCTAGATTTTTTTTTTGTCAGCAGATGCCACTGCATTTCAAGCAGTTTTTCCAGCTCATAAAAGAGACAACGTATATAACATCAGTCAGCCATATAGAGTCATAGGCACAAAACATGGGTTTAAACGCTTCTTCTGTTATTGAATATTTTCCTGCGGTGCAGTTGAGGTCTTCTGCAGTGACAAGATTCTCTCATAGTGTGAAAAAGCCGCAACTTTAAAAAAAAAAAAAAAAATCTAACCTTTTGTACAAAATCAAACGGCATGTCTTGACTGATGTTAAACCTCTTCAAATATTTAGAATGAATGTGCATCAAAAAATGATCTGTGGCAATACTCTTTAGCTATGCTCATCAATTTTGTAGTCAATAATAAACATCTTATTTGAACCTGAAACATAACAGCCCCCATGTACTGATGTTTCCCCTCTGTTTGGGGTGTCTTTCAAGTGGTTAGAGCAAAGGAGGGCAACCTTTTTTGGCACCGGTGGAAGGTTTCCTGGACCAGACATGGGAGATTTACTTCCACATGGTTTTCCCACAATACCAAATTCTGTTTAAGTGCTTGTTCAAAACCTCAAGTGGTGGTGCATGTTGGGAAAGATGAAATACTAGTCCAACAACACCCACAAACATTGGGTCACTGGTTTACCAAAATAATGTCTGGAGTGTAAAATGTCAAGTGTGTTACAAGTCTTTTGTGCCCCAGGACAAAACCTTGTGTCCCACAGCTCAACTGTGAACCTTGACCCTCAGGATGTTTAATTTTTACCTATTTGGGGTGAAGAAGCTCGAGTGTTCGGGCGTCATGTTCAGCTCCAAGTCGCAGATGGCAGGCAGACATCAGAGTGCCAGATCTGACTTTACGTCAGTGAGTGAACAGTAGATAAAAATATGATCTGTTGTAAATAATGGAGCTCCCCTGTGTGTGCATATGTGGAACGCTAATGGATATGAGTGCTAAAATGTGTGGAGAGTCACACGCACACATATGTATATGTATGCACAGGTCATGGTCGACTGTTGTAGGGAACCCCTGTGTTGCTGTAATGTAATCCTCCCACGGCGAATGTTCTGGTTTCAACCCTGCCCTGCGGAGTGTGCTTCCACTGCCAGGTACACATACACAGCCCCAAGCCTGCAGGGCTCGCCTTGAAGTCAAGCTATATACCGACAACACTGTACTTGCTCAATATAATATTATATAACAACATTTCGCTGGATTCGAGTTATCTCAGTTTACTGCTCGTACAAAGAGTGGTTGTTTTTGGCCACAGTGAAGGATGCTTTTAGACATGTCAGCGCTCAATCAAAACAACAAGGGCCTTTCACGTCTGGCAATCATCTCCAACCATGTGGCGGGAGACAAAAGGAAACGGTTTGGAACAGTTTGGGTTGATTTTTGCCAATTTTCTTCTTCCCTCACAGGCTCATTTTTTTCTACCTGTTTATTCCTTCTGAATGTGACCTTTTGCACACTGTGTGTCCTTTGCTTCAGGCCTGTTTACTCTAGAGTCGTGCTGATTTCTGGGTGTTTTGATGCTAATGGAGGAAGTTCAGTAGGAGGAACTTGGAGCTTGATGAGCTCCAAATGTTCCGGCATCACTGAAAGATGCTTATTGCTTCTGACAGGTGATGAGACTTTGCGGTTCAGAGGATCGGAGGAGGTTTGGCTGACAGGGGTTGTCCTAGTTGACTGATTTCAAGGTGTGTGTGGGAGCGAGTGGGAGTTGCCTGAACCCAACCACAATGTTTTAGATAATAGTTTGGGACGGTGCTTTGAAGTAGCCGACAAGTCAGGGTGAACAGGTATGTGGAAGCATTACCAGCTATTAAGGAGGCTTTTTTATTATTATTATTTCAGCTGCTCTGGGTTGTTGGTTCAGTTTTTATCCATGTCACCCGAGTGACAAGCATTTATAATCCTATTTTAATTTGAAACTGTCAATTGCTCAAACTGCCACTCACTCTGTCATTTGCATCCAAGGCAGTTAACCTCACTTTCTTTTTTCCTTTGAAATACTTGAAGCCAAAGATGAGAAAAACAAAATCTGTTCTAACCTATTAGGTTTGGGTCTAACCCAAGAGTTTCTTCTGTGGAATATTTAATAAACAAAGGATTTCTAACCAAAATTATGTTGTTGTTTTAAAAGGTCAAAAAGAGGTTGTTTTTTCAGTTTTTGTCAGTCAGTTTTTATCAATCCCTGACAAGCATTTCTAATCTTATTTTAATTCAAAGCTGCACATTTGCCAAATTATCGTTCAATTTGTCATTTAGATGAGATGGAATTACTCTCACTTGTCAAAACACTTAGAAAACCTTAGATGGAGCCAAAGATGAGAAAACACAATAATACAATCCTTGTCATGTTTGGATCCAGTCCATGTTTCTTCTGCAGAATATTTGATAAAGAAGTATTTCTTGATCACTCAAGTCACTGATGCAGTGAGTCATATAGTGCATGTAACATTATTAAGTTTCTACCGAGCCCTGCTTCATGTGCAGATGTCACTCAGGAGAAGTTGAGACAGAGGAACAAGGTGATGACCACTTTGGGTGTTTTCCTAGAAACACGTTGAAGGTAAATGTTTTGAGAAGCATTTAAGCTATTCACTTAAAATCTCATAATGGGGAGGACGACTCATAATGGAGAGATGAAAGAAAGAGAAATACAGGGCAACAGAGTGGGAGTAGGACAGCTAATCGGGGTTAATTGCCAGCTGTTATTCTGACCTGAGGCAGAAAACAGATAAGAGACCCAAGAAGACCAGAGAAGTAGGAGGAGGACAAAAGTGGGAAGGAGGATTTAACTTAAAACAGAGACAGAGGAAGAAAGGAAGGCTTGAGTGCAGGGTGATTACTTCTGGAGAAAAGAGGGATCAAACTGCTGAAGCAACGGGAAGCCTGAGGTGTGTGAACAGAGTGAGCGTAAGAGAGAAATCTGACAGTTCATTGTGCAATACATACTTTACACCTGTTGAACAGCAGCGTGTTTTGCCCATAATTACAAGCATGAATCACAGCCTACCGTCTGGGTGTCATGGTAGGAAGGTGGATGAAAGAGTGCAGAGAAAATGGGAAAGGATGACGCAGAGCAGAGACAATGAAGGAAATGTGTGTCACGCTCCATCGGAGGCCGAGGAAGTGTGTGTTGAAAGAGGAGGAACTTACAGAAGAAAAATGGTCGCAGAGAAAGACAAGACGAGTGAGTGACTTGAAGCTCCTTAATGCTGAAAACCACCTTTCAACTCCAATTTTCTCTGTTTGAAACCAGAGACAGAGGCACTAAAAGGTTTCCAGTGTTACAACCCCCCTCACATCCTCAAAAACACACACACACCTACCAGCATGTTCTGTTTCACACACACACACACACACACACACACACACACACACACACACACACACACAATCAGTGTATATACTCACAGCGATGTGAAACTAATCCACATATATAATTATGGATACAAACATTCTCACAAACACTCAGACGGTAACATGAAACACCTACACAAACACTCTGAAAACTAAACAAGACCTCCACAGCAAACATACAACTGATACAAACACATTAATGTTTGTGATTGTAAAGAAAGCCACATGTCTTTGTTTTGTAGGATATCGGTCAGGAATGAACATGTGTGTGTTGAACATAGGAACCATTTGTCTGACTGTCTGAAGCTATTACGAGAGGTTTTATTTGAAGCCAGAGTAAACCTCCGACAGCCAGAAACCTCTAAAATTAGATTGGAAACGGAAAAAGCTTTATTGGCAGTGTCAGATGACTATGACCTTGCAATATGTAAACAGTAAAGGCCATCGCCATAGAGACTAAGAAATAAACCAGAATATTGTAAAAATTCCTATAAACAGTCCTAATAGCACAGAGGCTAGAACACCATTTGGAGAAGACTTTGTCTATTGAGCCCTCAAATCGTCATTTTCATTAAAACCTCAGCATCCAAGTTAAATAATCACAATTTGCCTGTGGAAATAACAGCCGCGATAAATTTCACCACAGTGTTATGATTACAAATACCTCCGCGGTGTGTTAATTAAAATGTGGACACCCAAGATGTGAACGTCATCAAAGAAACAACTGTCTATGTTAAAGTTTTAATTGGAGTGTTTTTATTATTTCAACTTTTCACAGTCCATCATAACCAGCTGGTCCTGCTATTGGCTGCTGCCATGGCAACAGCCCTGGATACCTCCCATAACCTGGCGAGCGAGAGGAGTTCGATAGAAAGCACGTACGAGTTGACCAAATACCTGGAGTATCAGCTGAAGGAGATCAAAGATGTATATGTGAGTGGCTGTTTTTCTACGTAAATGACCTGAACACGATTATGGAACATGACTCTTAAGGAGCCAAATCACAGAAGAATAAATTAAGAAAAGACTTCAGGAAGTACGATTAATCATGCCAAGAGTTAAATCAGTGTGAAAAGCCTCATGTTGGAGTTTTATTGAGCTCTGAGCAGCTGGTCGAACTCTTAAAAAGGTCAAAACGTTTGCTAATTAACACATTTCTGTTTGTGAAAACTGAAGTTCAAAGTTTTCCTTAATGAACAACAAGTTTAGGTCGTTCAATGCTTCAACATCACCGTGACAACCAGACTCCAAGAATTCGGTGCGAATGGATTTAATAAATAACAGTGTGTTAAACTAAAGAGCTTTAAACGTGTTTATAGACATTTTTCAGACTGTGGCTGAGCTGAATGCAGCGCTCTAAGTACAATGACTTACTGGCATGTAACCTGATATGGACCAAACTTGTTTGCACTGTTTTAAGTGTGAATTGAATGCTTTCTTTAGAAACCACTTGAATCCACATCCCTCGAGTTAGTAACTGTAGTATGTACGAGTACAACGAGAAACACAGGAAGACTTTAGACGACTGTCGGTGGATTTTTAAAGGCAGATATAATAATGATGATTAAATCAGCAAAATTAGCAAAAATGTGCTGTTAGTCAATGTAATAAATACTTAAATATATACATAAATCAGTATTAAGCAATAAATATGAACCTGAACATCAGATTATCTGTATTTTTGTGCTGTTATTTTCTGAAAAGGTAAGTTTTTAATTCCAGTTGAGCTATCAGTGCAAAGTTCTTCTGATGCCTGTTGATGATTTCTGATTGGGCCATTTCTAGTAGAAGTTTAAATAAAAAAAGAAGAACAATGTGCATGAAATGTTAGAGAATACGATTATAATACCTCCCCTATTTAGATACCATACTAATTCATCATACTTGAAAGTTAAGATGGAGGTGGATTGTTGAGTCCAATACTGTAGAAGATGAAAGTGTTTATGGGATGAGACAGAGGAGAGATGACTGTGACGGTGCTCAATAAAAAATGTACATTTTTACACATAAATTATGTCCAAGTATAAATTCATATTAAACAGCCATAAATGTTTGTATTCTTAATAGAGAAGCAGAAGAGTTAGGGCTTTCAGCAAAATTAGTTATTCTCAATCATATCTTTTGGATTAAAAAAAAAAAAAGACAAAAAAACCTCAAGACATGAGTTGGCATGACGCGTCCAGTATCACAACACATGACGTAAGGATCAATTAAGTTCTCAAAAAAAAAAAAAACAATCAAACTATGAATGACTAATCAGTGATCAAACACCTCATAGGATAACAACTATCAAACACCTCATATGATAACAACTGACGTCATGTTTTTCTTTTAACTAATTAGTTCAATATGTTATGTATGGATAATATGTTTCTGTTGGAATTTTTTGTGAAGGAGCTGATACATTTAACCAGACGTAAACCTTCATAAACCTTGTCTGTTCATCTCTTCCAGCTCACCTATCTGGGGCCTCCATTTAATGAAAAAGACTTCTCCCCACCCCGGCCCAACAGCACGGCTCTGTCCCTGCCCAGCGCTGCCACTCGCCTGGAGCTGTGGCACGGTCTGGAGAACCAAGCCCGGTTGGCCCAGAACCAGAAGGCCTACTCCATCCTGCTGGCAGCCGTCAGGGAGCTGGCCCGCTCCACGCTCTGCCCCTCCCTGAAGACATCCCTGCTGCATTTCTGCACAGGCCTGGATGGACTGCTGGGCTCCATATCTGCACTGATGACCACCCTCGGTTACACGCTTCCTCCTTCGTCTGCAGGCATGAGAATCATCGGTAGCGATCTCAAGTACACTCAGAGGGCGATAGGGAGAGATCGACCTGCTCCGCTGATGAGCCAGAGCCTGTACAGGTCCAGGACTGGGACCAGGACCGAGTCTGGCCACCGCGTCGGGCAAAGACGAAGCGGATTGAGTGTTATGAGAGCAGACAGGGAAGACAGTGCTGCTGTGGACTCGACAGAAAGAAAGAGAGGGAGGGAGACGAGGAGATTGGAGGCATCAGCAGGCAGGAGTGTCGGATCAAAAGAGAGGGCAAGAGGTGAAAGAGGGAGGAGAGGGAAGAGGGAAGAGCCTGAGAGATGGAAATGGGCGGCCAGTGAGGGGAAGAAAGAAGGTGAGGCTGAAGATGAGGAGCCAAAACAAGAGGGAGGCTCAGAAACGTGGAGGATGAGGAGGAGGCTGCTGAGCATCACCGATGATGAAGAGGTGAGTCAGCAGCCGGAGATCACATTCAGTGTGTTGGCCCCCGGTACTGAAAGCTCCATCTCCCATCAGCAAGCGACAATCCAAACCAACAGAAAAAACAGTCAGTACAGTTACAACCTGAACTCACATTACGCAGACACACTCAGGAAGGAGGATGGGGTCATTTCACAGACAAATGGAGGCTTTTTGGTGCAGATGGAAAGACATGCAGACACTAAAGTAACCTCCTCATCCTCCTTCTCCGATAAACATGAACAGCGCAGATCCCCTCGCTCTCTTCTTCCATCCACCCTCCAGCCCCCTCTTTCCACCCTCTCTCTCCTCTACCAGTTCGGAGCAGGAGAAGAACACACTCTTTTACCCCAGCCCATCCCTTTGTCTTTACGAAGAGGCCTTTACTCGCCCCCTCTACACTCTCCGCCTTCGTCCTCTTCATCTTCGCTGTCGGTGCGACCGATGATGAACGACTTCGCTAGGAAAGTGGAGGGGTTTTGGATATTGCGGGAGCTGCAGAGCTGGCTGTGGCGATCGGCGAAGGACTTTAACCGGCTCAAGAAAAGACTCTGAGGCTGAGAGAACAAAACTGAAGCAGAGCCACATGTGCATTGTATCGGAAATCTATTATTTGCACAAAATCTAAGAGGACTGGGAAAAACTGAGAGCTTTAACAGACATACCAAAAGCACATAATCACACCAGCTAAGTCATCGGACAAAATGTTTGTAGTTGATTGTTTCTGGGATCCATTGATATGTAGAATCTCAATATTTGTGAAGAAGAAAAAAAATCATACCGACATTAATGGGCATCAAATATTACCTGGGTTGGTGTTTTAACTGATTGCTGCACTTTTTAATTGTATTTCTCAGATATCATCATTTGTAAATTAATTATTTTTCTGGTTACATTCAGGCAAAGCACTGTTTTGAGGGGATTCTTTTAGCAAAAGATCTGAGAACAAATGACTCACAAGGTATATAACGAGATTTAAGCCAAACCACAGTTTACTTTTAAACCTTACCAAAGTGCTTTTCTTTCCTAAACCAAAAACAAGGCTGCAATGATGCAATAACACATGACTCACAATGCATTTAGTAATGTTTAAACCAAATCATGAACCATTCCTGACCCTAACTAAATCAATTTTATTGCTGAAACTAAAAAGCTTAAGGAAGTCTGGATGTAAATTCCAGTGCTGGTGGCAAAATCCTGTATTTTGCATATTCACTATCCACCTTTCTTATCTCCTGCCTATTGAGATAAAGGAAAAAAGTTGCAGAGCAGGTAAAACACTAAGACTTGGATGTGTTAAATGTTGATATGAAATGTATTCTGGGTTCATAAACTTTGGTTGGATATGTAACTGTGGTTTTCAGAAACGTACAATGGCAGCATTTTTTTCCTGTCCTTTGGTTGAACATATTCAGGCTTACCACATTCATTCACATCCTACTGGAATATGTGAATGAAGGCATTGGCAGGTCAACAGAAGGGCTAATGGAATAAAACACACCAAGCCAACACATTACCAGCACTGTCACTCGCCTAAAGCACATAGCAAGTCATTGAGCCAGACACACTGAGACGGGGCTGAGTTACGGGACTTCACAGTTCATAGATCAACAGAAATACCACTGTAGGTGGTTAGACTCACACAGTCAGATGGGTCAACTGAGTGACAGGCAGCAAGACAGACAGTGCAGCCATTGAGCAAAAACTGATTCAGATGTGTGAATCAGCAAACTGTAGGGAAAGAAGGGAAAATTGTGAATGGGTGAAAGACAAAAGGAGAGGAAATGAAATGGCCAGAGGGATGAAGAGGGCACAGAGGAGGAGGAGGAGAGGAAGGAGACGAAGACGGGATGAGGCGTGAGTCAGGAGATGAGCACTGGAAAGAGCGGGCAGAGCGGTAGTGCTGAGTAATCAGAAGTTACCCGGTCAGTTACTGTAACTCGACAACAGCGCTACACATACCGTCCAATCAGAGAGGTGGTCAAACGCACATACAAACACATTACTGTGGTATTTGGTGCCTTAAAATTCCAGTGACCTGTGTGCTGCTTTGGGTTAAGTGAACACTCATTTTACCACTTTTATATGACTTCACTCCATAGAAAGTGCTTTAAAATAGACTTCCCAAAAGCTTTGGTCATGGTTTTTTTCTGTTTTAAAGGAATAATTATAGAAATATTTTACTCTCTGAAATTTACATGAGAAGATTGATAGTGTTTTAATGATAAATCACACTCATTAATTTATCTTATAACGACTGGAAGTGCATTTCCTGATCTTGTTCAAAGGCCATGCATACACATATTTATAAATACCCTCCATGTTCCTGCAGCTCTGTTTTCATTGTTCACACTAGATTGTTTTCATCTACATGAACCCAAATAACTATGCCATAGAGCCCGTCATGGGGTTAGGGTTAGGATAAACAAAGGTCGTACACATGACATTGATCCCCTACTTTGATATTCAGGACCCTAATACTCAGATTCTCCCTGTACTCATACAAGAATGAGTACTGAACATTCCAAAATCTCTACTTTGGACAGAATTTTTTTCTTTATTAATTATTTTTCAGTGATCTAAGCCGCATTTTTATTGGACAAAAGACAAATCAAATGAAAAAATATCTGTTTTTTAGATACCCGACTATGTGTATACATAGCATAAGCTGCAAAAAAAGGTTTACATGGAGTTTATTTTGTCTCTGTTACTAACTCTGTTCCTAAGCTGACGGTTGCCTACATCTTTATTTATATATCCTTGAGTTCCGCTACAGTGCCAACATCATATTATTCTGTCTACTGCTTATAAATGAGGTTGACTAATGCTAAAAAATGACATAGCACGAGACAAACATCACATTGGACAATGAGCACATACAACAATTACAAATATAAATAACTATGTGAAATTTGTACTTGCTTTCATGATGTTTGTGTTATAGACTTCATTGTACTGAGAACCAGATGTTTGTTGACATTAGCTGACTGCATTTCTAAGTTAACGGCACACTGCATGCAGAAAAGTGTTGAAGAATTCAAAAGCGTTTTCAAGGATCTGTTATCATGGTTGTGAGGAACTCAAACTGTTAGTAGCTTGGGATTAGATAATAAAAACAAACAACTGACTTCTACCACACAACACAAGATTCACATAAGCAAAGGGCCACATGCTAATGTTCCACACACATCTGTAACCTTGAACATTTTCTGTTTAATCCATAGAATGACTTAAGTATAAAAATAAAATTAATGTCTGGCTGAGTCTAACTATAGACCAAGAAAAACAAAACTATACATAAATGTCCGAGAGGTGTAATATATCATGGAGAATGTCTTACTGACCCTAAACATCTGCATAATTCACATCTCTTCATCTGCTTTCCAAAAAAATATGTTGTCTTTCTGAGTTAAACCTATAAAGGAATACTGTAACTTACCCCTACATTTGACAATTTCAACTGGTACAGCTCTGAAAATGTTCATAGTGTGTTAAAAACCACTCAAAATTAGTCAAAGTATACTATATTTGATTTGCTTCTGCTGTTGGATGTGGATACCTGGACCTCCATCTTTTTACAATAACATAACATGACATCAATCTTCTGATCTGACCTTTACATGAAAACAAACAGTAGAAATATCACTGAGATCAGTTTCTGCTTTTAAAACATTTGGCATTTCTTTTTGTTGCAACTCAGTCAGCCGAGATCCTTATTACAAAGTTCTATTGTTATGTCTTTGAAATGTGCCTTGGATGGTGTGGCTAAAGTTGATCATATCTCAAAAATATTTATTGAAAGAGATGTTTATTTATTTTTTTTCCAGTGTGAAAATACTGTATCATAACTCAAAAGAGAATAAATACTAGCTTTTGTACACAGCGTGGTGTTACTGGTCCTTTGGGAACCCATTAGGAGAAAGACAAAAAAAATACATATGGGATTTTTGTTTCCAATGGTTTTAGTTTTATAGGGATGGTTTTGGGTGATTGGCACAAGGGGAGAGGAGTTTGGGGTCGGGCATTTTCTGGAAACAAAGGCCGGCTCACATTCATGGCAAAAAATAAAGCCAGAGAGGCGGGGTATGAGAGTTTTTATTTGTCTGTCCTGGTGAAAATTTACGATCTCTCTTTTTTCCTTTCATCTCTCTCTTTCCACCTCCCCCAGAATCATCCCTCCTCCCTCTTTGCTTTCTTTTTGAATCACATTATCTCACGAAGCTCCTCTTCCTCCAAAACACCCCTCTGTCCTGTGACAGTGAGGGATTTACATGAGTACAAACATGCACAGGTACAAACACACCGCTCATAATCCCACTAACGGTCTGGCTCTGTTGTTATGTCTGAACTTCAATGCATCCTATCGCTTTGTCTCTTATCATTTCCCCTTTATCTTCTTTTATCGTATCCTCACCTATTATCCTTATCCTTTTCTTGTTTGTCTTTACTGCCCTCGACCTTTTTTTCCCCCCCATATGCGCTGTAGCCCCAGGCCACATATTAAGGGATCAATGAGAATCTCCCTTTCCATCACCTTGGAGGTACACACCTGCGCATAACCATACAACACCCTCCCTGACGCACAAATAATCACACACAGACACACACACAAGCATACACCCTTACACTGACAAACAAGTGAACACATGAACCTTAAAGCTTAAAGCATTTGCCTCACAGGAAGGGACTTATATGGAGGTGAAGGATTGTGTCACCGCTTACACGTCATCAAAAATGCTCATGACTGAAACTTTCACTAAATAGGAGAAAGGGTTAATGCTGACAAAGACATGACACATATACACACACACAGACACACACACACACACACACACATTCAAACATACACCCACGAGACGCTGTGTGTTTTTTATATTCAGTAAGCAGTGACTGAGAGCCGCCAGTAGTCAACAAAGACGGCATTGTATGGTCTACGTGTGTGTGTTTGTGTGCATATTGTGTGCCCTTGTGTGGGCTTGCAAACACAGCACGTGTGTGAATCATTATCTCTATGTGTCAGAACTTTGTTGGAATGAGGCTTGTCATGCATAACTATCTAACAGCAATCACTCAGCATTGTCTCTCCCTCTTTCTGCTCTCTGTCTCTGTCTGTCAGCGAAGGGGAGACAAATTGCTGTAACTAATATGTTACAGGAGAGCTGAGCCCTGTTAGTAGCCTATGACTCATCTCGCGAGTCACTCGATAAGAACAGATACTATGATTGACAAGACATCAACATTATTGGCTTGTTAGGTGAATCAGGCAGCTGCTGACAGAAGAACACCCTGCTTCTAAACTGCGCACAGGCCCGTCTGCGTGATTGGCAGCCATGAACTTAAACAAGAGTTACAACTTCCAGAGGAGATGATGTGAGGACCATCTTGTTGAAGTTTTAGTTTTTCTTTCAGTGTACCAGGCAGCGTCTCGTGTCTTTTACATACTTGGTGTTATTAGTTTAATCCTCCATTTTACACGTGGAGGTGTAGAAGTGAAGTTTAAAAATCTGAATCTATAATTTAATATGTACCGTTTCAGCATCAAAAGACTTTGTTTATGTCTGTTCTTAGACAAATGTTTCCAGCAGTGATCACATTCGGCGAAATACATCAATACACATATCTCCTTCACTCATACAATCATGGAAAAAATTATTAGACCACCCCTTTTTTTTCCTTCAATTTCTTGTTCATTTTAATGCCTGGTACGACTAAAGGTACATTTGTTTGGACAAATATAGTGACAACAACAAAAATAGCTCATAACAGTTTAATTTCAGAGCTGATATCTATCCATTTTCCATGTTTTCTTGATAATAACCACAATCACTTCATTTCTTTCATCAATATCAATGACACTGTACTGATATTTTCTTTTCTGTCTGTTTTGGTCACATGATTCACACACAAGTTAGTACTGAATTACATAAACATTGTTTTGATGACTTTTGATGGTCTAATATTTTTTCTGTGACTGTATATGTCTCCATAATAATAAAGCAATTTATGATATAATATAATATCCTTACTAGCCAGAACAATAATGAAAGGTAAAAGTAAAATGGATAAATCTGTATTAAAAATAGTAAGATGTAAAGGTAAGAGTCGCAAATAGTAAAACACAGAAGATAAGACCAATAAGTGAAAGGGGATTTAGACGTAGCATCGGTATCATTAGATATTAAAAATGATCGAATCTGCAAGTCATCATTAATGGTGGTGAAAACAACTTCCAAGTATTTTTCCCCAGAAGAAAAAAAAAAAAAAACCTCAATAAATATTAAATATTTAGTACAAATCATGTAATCATTCCCTCAACAAGGTATCAAATGTACAACCATGTGCATGGGCGTGTAAATGTAAGACGAGACGTCAACTCAGCTGTTGCTCAATGCTCATGTATTAAACTGAATCACAGAACGATGTATTTATGTAATGAACTTCTTATGTTACATGACCTATTTTTAAGGTTGTAACAATGGCTTAAATTATGTAAAATGAAAAAAAAAAAAAGAAAAACTACTTAATGAGTATTAGAATCAATTATGTCTAAAAACTTTACATACACATATGATCTTAATACACCCTAAAAGATACTGATTTGATTTTACTGATAGGCCTTTTTCATAAATATTCAGTGCATTTCTTTCAAATTATCTTTCAGACCTCCTCTTCCTCTATCTGTCTGACTTTCTTTTTTTCCCAATTTTTTCTCTTCCCAGTCACCATTTCTCAGTCTTTTTTTCCCATATGCCACCATTCTCTCTTTCCATCCATATACCCTCTTGTCTAACTGCACGAGTAACCATTTCGAGCCATTTTGTGTCATTTTTGCCTCATTTTTACCCTACGTGTTCCCCTTTTGTCTGCTACAATCGAACCCTTTCACGCTTCCCTCAAATTCCCTCGGCCACCCCCGCGTTCTCTCCCTCTTTTTCCATCTGTCTATCTCCTTCTCTCTTCTTCTCTCGGCCTCTTCGTCCCTCTCCCTCCCTTTCTGTTCTGCTCACCTGCAGCACATAAAAATTCCTCTTTTCTTTCTCCAGAGGATTGTTCAGTCGCTCAGGGATTTACTGCATTCCTCTATGCTCTTTCTCTCGTCCTCTCTGTATCTGTCTCCCCTTGTTTCTCTCTGTTTTGGCAGCGCTACACAGCATTTCATTCAGCCTATCTCCTCCTTTGTCTTTTTAACACATTTGTATCCCTCCTTAACCCCCTCTGTGTTTTCTTTCTTCATCCCTCCCTGTCTTTAAAATAACAAATTTTAATCCGGTACCTGTCTTTTTCATGACCCCACCTTGATTTTTTTTTTTTTTTTTTTTCTACATAGAGCTGCTTTACCTGCCCCACCTGGCCTCTCCCTGCTGGGTTTCTGCCATGATCTGGATCATCCCGCCTCCACTTACTTAGCTGGAAGGCTCAGGGTTGGGCTGCAGCAATTCTTGCCGCTGCTTTTGGGGTGGTGGGGGCGACGTGAAGGGGCGCTCCAACACCTGGGGCATGGGATGAGGTTGATTTATGAGTTAATCAATTGGTCGTCCGTGTGAGTGAGCAAAACCACAGAGGTGTGTGCGCTCTTTCAAGTCAGTGTCTCTGCTTGTTGACTTAGTCTCTTAGGAAAACACCGTCAGCTGTCATTCTCCATGTTTTTCAGCCTCTCAACATGTTTTGAAAAGCAATTAGCCGAAAAAAGAGAGGTCTCTGTTTACTCATCTCCTTGTATCTGTGCATAAAAGCGTAATTGACTGTGACACGACGCCCACTATTCAAGTTTTTCACCTTCAAAACAAACTCACCAATTTTTACCATGATTTACTGAGTTAGATTTCTGTACTTTGTGAAATTTTCAAATGTCATTTGAAGGAAACTGTGTAAAAAAGAGTGTAAAAAGTTGTGATTCCTGATTGACAATATGGTTCAGTTTCCATTCATTCTCAAAAAGGCATACTTTATATACGCAAATAATGCAGTCAGAAAAAAAACATCTACAAAAAAAAAAAAAAAATGTGACCATTACTTTTAGTCTGTGACAGTGGTAGATGGCCAAAAAAAAAAAATACAGATGGGATAAGGATATAAAAAGGGCGAGGGAAAGGCTGGTTACTGTAACAAACATGGCTATGATTAGGTTTGGGCACAAAAACTATGTGGCTGGGGAAAAGGGTCTGGGAAAATGAGAGGAGTTTAATAAGAGAACAAGAAACAAAAATAAACATAACATTTACCTTTGGTTTGAAACAGGACAGAAACACTGTGTGAAGCCTGATATACACTGAGCAATTCTAGGCCATCCCAGACAAAACATGAAAAAGTGAATCTTTGTTCATGACAATAAAAAAAATGTTGGTTCTACATTGCAGTTAGAGAGGTTCAAAGATGAATAATTGCTATTGGGGAACTGACACACTAATCAACACAACAGGTGTGTTTATCCAGCTGAAACTAGTAACCGTCTTTGTGAAATTTCATCCCAGGTTAATTTCCTTTTCTGAGTCATAATCGGGTCCACACTTTCCAACTTCCCCTTGACTTAGTATTTTTCCGCTTTTACATAAGCTTCAGTGGTGATGAGTAATTTTTGTATCTCTACTTGCATCATAGCCTGAGATCACAGTCTGCATGTACAGTACAGTAGTCCATCCCTCATACAGTGTTACTGCTGATAAACTTATCAGACTGTTAAAATGCCATAGTCTATAAGAGCTTTAAGTCTTGGTGGTGGTTTGATATAGCACCATATTCAACCCTAACTGCCCCTCTTTGAAAGTTTTTTCCATAGTTATCAATGCCAGCTGTTCTCCATCACTTTTTGTTGCGCTTATTCAATCAAGTACAAGAGGTACATAAACATATCCAGACCCTTCAACCCATAAAAACCCAAACATCCATCATCGACCAAAATCATCTAAACTGTTAGTTATCAATACCTACTGATCCATTAAACCTGTAAATATATGTAAATAACTGATGTAAAATATAGTTTGTCGTCTTTTCATGGTCATCAGATTTGACCCATTTGGACGTTAAGAGGCTCTGTAGCAAACACGGAAACAATACCATCTTCTACAACATTGATTCACCAGTAAAACCCATGGAGTTTAATAAATGACAGTGAATCATTTGTATCTTTGCTGAAAAAGTCACTTTTCTTCAGATTTCTCTGTTTTTCAACTTTAGTCTGAGCCTTTATATTTTTTAACATCTATATTATCATTGAATTAAATATAGGAAAATACTTGATTAACACTGGAAAAAAAAAAACAGAGGACAACATTATGCTAAATGGTCATAAATCACTTAAGAAAAGTCAAATATAGAGGACAAAACAATTTTGGAAGCACCACAAAAGTAGCACTGGGTATTTATGGGTTTAAAGATCATCTGGTAATTTTGTATTAACACTGAGGGATTACAGTATCACATATTAAATATAAGACACAAATCTTTACAAATTAACTATTATTTTACAAAAAATCTTCTATATCCTTTCTTAAAATAAATTGCTTTTTCTTTTTTTCTTTTTTTTTTTAAAGTGCACAAATTACATATTTTCACTGCAAGGTACAACTCAAACACAACTCTTCTCCAATCCACTTTTGTACCTTACGTACCACTTATGTAATCTACTCCCAATGTAGCTGGTTGTCATAGCTACACCATCTTCAACGCAATACACAGACGGAGAATAAATGATATCTAAAGGATGTTCTTCAGTCTTGGCTTTTGTCACAGTAAGGAGGCCCATTTCTACCATTTGTTCCTGCCTCAGCTGCAGGTGACACTGAAAAACACTGCCAGTACTATTCACAGCTTTGGCTTGATGGAAAACCATCAAGTACATGTGAAAAGCACCATAAAGGTAAAAAAAAAAAAAAAAAAATCCAGGTTAGTTCACTCTAACTGCTCTTTTTTGATGTCAAACAATGGACTGGCTCAAGACTTTGTTTTCATACGTAAAATGAGTTGGAAAATGTTGCTGTTGTGACTTAAAACACACCTTGTATTTTTTTAATACATTAAGGCTAACAATAGTAGTTGTTGTTTTCGAAAAGCTGTTAAAAAGAAAATAGAGTTGATTGGTTTAATGATGAAGCACAGGCACTTTCTCCCTGTTGTTATAGCCAGTTAAATCCTCATAATTAATTTAGAAAATCTGAATTTACCTCTTTAACCTGATGTTAAACCAGTCAAGCGTAGCTTCAGGCCACAAGGTTAAAAACAAACAAAAAAAAAATCCTCATAATTACAAATGTACACAAAATTAATTATACACAAATACATTATTTTCAACCACAGATTCTGGTCAATCTTACCCGGTAAGTTTATGAAATAACATCACTGTCCACTGAAAAATAATCCCCTGATTTAGGTCCACACTCGAGCAGAAGGTTTTTGTCTCCAGGTATCTCCTCAAACTATGTTCAATTTCTTTCATCTCCAGAAGAATCACTTTTAACATTGAAGTCTGATAAGTGAGATTGACCTAATGCTTCATCTAAAGGCTTTGTATTAACCCTGTCATAAACCAAAGGATAAAGTATGTTGGCAGTTCCCGGTAACCAGACATGATTTTAGCCTCCAGACTCAAAGTCTGACTGAACAGTAGTACAGACTGTGTTTTAGTGCGGTTTTGTCTGTTTGCTGTGTATATTTTTTTTCTCTGTCTCTTATCTGGAGTTTATCTGGTGTCTTGCCAGGGTTTGCATTAAATACATATTTGTGTTGAATGTGGTAAAAGAATGATGATGAGAGAAAACAAGTTAGAGCTACTTTAAAGGAGAAAACAGGCCCAGATGATAGACAGATGATAGAGGAGGCATCTGATGGCATCTAATAAGTCTGATAACTGACAGGCACGCTGGCAAAAGCAGACGAACAAATGCAAAACAGAGGCCGAAGGGGGGCAAGAGTGGGTTATAATGAACTGGAGTGAAGTAAACACATGCATCCCAACACCGGGTCTATATCGCAGCACCTTTGTTCCCTGAGCCAAGCTATCCTGAGGTGATTCCAGCGACTACAGCCAGAAAACCACCTCTGCGCATTTGTTTTGCTCATTTTATGACAATCATATTCCTCCCCATCGCTCATAAAATTTCAAATATGATTAACGGCTGCAGTTGAGTATGTGAGCCGAGAGGTTTTTTTTTCTTTTTCTTTTCCCTGGGGCCTTGGATGAGAATCAGTGAGGCGTTTTACATGTTGGTGTGTCGCGGTCTACGTTACGTGTTTGACATGTCACGGTTTGTTAGAGCCTTAAATGACTGTTTTGGACCAGCTGTCCACCCACACCAGGAGGACTCACAGCGCCTGCTCCTTCTCCGCGACCTGAAAATGGGAGAATGGTGTGAAAGGTAAATAGAAAGCTTTTAAACTGTCTGCACGACACACAAAGACAGGAGATTACAGAAGAACTACAGACGCCCTCACTGACGCCCTGTGATGCTGCAGACACGAACACATGTGAACACACTCATCTGTGTCAATTAGGAGGAAATAGCGTGAACATTTGTATATTCATACTTTAACCCTGACACAAACAGCTACTTGCTTTTGTCACATATACGGACATTGCATCATCTACCTGCAAAACCTAATCTTAATCCAACCACCGTGTATGCATTAACCCTGCACTAACCTTCAACATCAGTCTACGCAGTATTTCATATCATTGTCAACAACACATACATAGTTCTGCAATAAATCTAACTCATGTGTTGTCTATGCAGCCAAAGCAGCCATACTTCCAAGCCAAAACATTATTCTAGTGTATTTTGTGTGTAGCACCACATAAACTAGATGAGTGTTGGATCCTTTTATTGTTACTGTGGCTACAGTATGGCCACAATCATCACATTTTAATCACTATGATGAAAGTAATGAATTACACAAGTAGCTGGAAAATGTTTCTCTGCACGATGGCTCAGCAAGTCTTTCTGTCACTGTTGCTGTCTAAGGCAACTGACTCAGCTGTTGACACTGGTTGCTGGTCTTCAGCAACATACCTGTAATCAGTGTGTTTAGTCCTGTCTGGCTAAGAGGCTGTGGATGGAGTTATCGGTCAATTGCGATTATGAGGTGGATGTGAGTCATTTTATTACATCCATACTTCAAACTCACATTGCCTGAAGTCTACCATTAATCTGACGGTGATTGTTTCTTAACTTACACCCTCAAGAGCTCAGCTGAGGTTCAACCATGAGCAGAAAATTAGAGGAATAGGTTGCATTTGCCTTTGTTGTTTCCATTAAAGGAATGATATTTAGCTTTTTTTAAATAGAATTATGCATTTTAAAACATTTCCCTGTGGTCTACATAAACTGTAAATGCTATAACTTGGGTCTGAATTGTTCATTAATTCAACTCTACAGGTCCATCTTAAACCCTATTTCTGAGTTAAGGACACCAGAAAGGTTGTTTTGAGCACTGGCACTTTAAATGCAAATGAGCCATTTCACACCCCACCCCCTCCAGGGTAGTGGCTGTACTGCTCTGTCCTGTTCAGCCATTTGTGTTCGTTAATACAACCAACAACTGAACATTTTAGGCAATTGGCTTGAAGCTTGGACATATTTTCAGCTTTTACTACAACCGCTGCCGCTGAAGTATTGCCCTTATATGTGCAAATACTGTTATGTAACGAGTTATAGATGTAACAAATTAAGCAGGAATTAAAACAGATTTTAGAAATCCACTCGATTTTTACCAAAATTAATATAAAGATAGTTTTGTAGCACCTGGAGCGTTCAAATTTAAACGTAATGAACTATTAAGGTCCAAACACACAAACAAATGAAACAAAGACTATGGTAATAAAAGTGGGTTTAGCAAAATATGAGCCCTTGAACACATATTTTCATGCAAGACAAGAATAAGTGGTAACGAAACCATACGGCTTTGTGTAGCTGTGCTTTTGTTTTACACCATTTCTATCTACCACCTGAAGAAGTGGAAAATCTAACCCACATGAAAAGTTTGGGTCAGAGCTGCAAACTGAGCTCTTGTTCGCACCTGGCACTGACATCCCTTCTGGCAAATCTGATTACATGTGGGCAGCTCTAATGCACAGTCTGAACACACTCACACTGCATTTCATGATGCATTCCTATCCCATCAGTCAGGATGTATTCGGAAGTGGTCTGGGATGCATATGTCCACATTCTCCTAACAGTTTGAGCAGGAATGTGTCCCAGGACAATGACGGACTGAGCATTCAGCTGATGTGCCAGTAGTGTGTTATTATGATGTCTCAAATACAAACACACATTCTCAGTGCTTACTCTTTGTGGTGCTCACCTGATGCTCCAGCTTTCCTTTTTTTCCCTATGAAGAAACAATAATCCACAATTTGCACAATCCAATCCAAAATAACAAATAAACCCTGTTTTAAGCATTTGAAAAGTCACTCATGACCAAAGCCTGGGCCATGAATATAGCCATTAAAAACAAATAAAAGGATGCCAATATTTAACCCATAAAAGACCCAAACAGCAACTGGTGACCAAAACTATCTACTGATGTAAACTGTTTAATATCTGTTGATCCACTAATCCTATCAATCCATGTAAATAATTGTTGTAAAATACAGTTTGTCACCTTTTCATGGTCATCAGATATGACCCATTTGGACATTAAGAGGTTCTGTAGTTAACATGGAAACACCGTCAACTTCTAAAACATTAATTTATCACTAAAACTCATGGAGCTGATAAATGACACTGGGTTTATGTTTAGTTAATGATATATTTGTTGAAAATATCAGTTTTTCTTCAGTCTTCTCTGTTTCTGATTCAACAACCTTTGAATTTACTCTGAGATTTAATAAACATCTACATGATTAATGGATCAAGTATAAGAAAATAACGAATTTACACTGAAAAAAAAACCCCCAACTAAATACAGTGGATGATAGTATCATAAACTGTGCTAGATTATTTAAGAAAAGTTAAATAGAGAGGAAAATTCATTTGGGAGTGGACACAAAAATAACACTGCGTCTTTATAGGTTAAAGTGTATGGACTCACAATGTCACCTCATGGAGTGAATAATGGGCTGAAAACACTTAGAACCTTTGAGCAGCACAGTCAGTTGAATTTACAGAAGTGTATTTGATAACTAGCCTGTTGATGTTGAAATGAACACACAACCTTTAGATGAGTGCGTTCATTTGCATATTAAGCAGGAACATTAGATGTGATCAGAAGTGACTTATGTGGAGATGCATTCTAACACCAGGTGTGAACAGAAACACATTGTAGTCTTTTCAGATATCCTGGCTCAGATAGCAGCAGAATTGTCCTTCTCCTTCCTTACACTATCTGTTCATCATCCCTTTGGAAGTCCCCCACAATTTATGAAAGACTATCAACCTCCAAGATGCAAATACACCCCGAGAACCGCATACTTTAACAAAGACACATCTTTTTGTGTGCTGTTTTCTTTTGTAGGGATGTAGTCATCTTAACACCATGACACGATTTAAAACACGTTTGTTGGTACTACTTTGCTGTTGTGAGGTTCTTCATTCTTCACTACCAAAGAACATATATATATATATATATATATATATAAAACTTGAAAACTCTTACTTCTTCCCAATAACAGTGCAGGGTGGCAGATCTATTGAAGTGTAGACACTGGTCGGGGTATGTGTGGGACATCTTAGGGCACATGTTATGGCAGGATCTGAACACAGCCAAAAATCAGGTAATGCAAATGAGACAGCTGGTAGGATAACAGCCAACAGTGATGAAGACACAGAAAGAAATACTACAAAAAAATCATAAAACGGATTATTTTGCAAGTATTTTTGATATTGCATTTATAACTTTACTGTATCTAATTCCATAGTACCTGAATTGCATTCGCTCATAAATGTGTCTAATATATTGTCTTTTCCCCAAAAAAAAGAGAAAACACACACCTCCTTACATTGTCTTCATTGTAGCTTTGTCTTTTGATTCACTAAATTGTCGGAAACACTGGACAATTTTTTCGTCTCCCACAATGCATCATTCCAAAAGCACAGGAAAGGCAGAACCAAATATTTTGCAGTTCCAGGCCTGGAAAGTACACAGGGCATATCTTTTTACGGTCCTCTTAAGGACCCTACAGTAATGCGATGCTATTTCTTCATTCCGTTACGCTGTCTGAGTTTTCTTTTCTTTAATTTTTTTTGGGGGGAGGGGGGGTCTTTCAGCATTTGAGCACATTTAGACAAGACTGGACCAAAACAAATCCAAACAGACATGCTTATGTCTGCCTTGAAGGACAGTCAACAATGATGAGCAATTTAAGGAAGTTTACAGAAAAACACAAAGTCTGGCTTCAACTTTTGTCTTCTGTGGACCAGACAGATGAATGAGTCTGAGTTTTGATTCACATCCTATTTGTGGTAACGGTTTGATGTTTGACAGATCTAAACTCTTCAGCTAAAACATGCAGAATCAGTGCCGACATCCAGACATTATAACTTGCAGAGGTGGCAAATGTGAAGACATTCTTCACTCATGTGGAAGTACAGACTCAAAGTACAAGTACTGATTCAACCTATTTATTCAAGTAAAAGTATAAAAGTACTCAAAGTACTGGGGCTAAAGGCTACCAGCTGTTTCTGTTTAAAGCAAACTGAACCAAACATCAAATTAATGATTATAGTGTCAAGAAAAATAAGCCAGTCTGACTTCAAATAGAATTAAAAACAATACACGGAAAATAACGAACAGTAATTTTACCACAATGTACAAATTACACTGTGTGCAACATAAATTGAAACATCGTGACTTATTGTCTCCACAGACCATACTTTTTCTCATCATTTCATCATAGCATTGTTTTATCTCTGCAAATAAAAACATGGATTGTATTCAGTTTCTTTATTGTGATTTACTTTTTTTTTTAAAGAAACTGAACAAAATTAACATTATAAAATGAATTATAAAATCAGAGAGTAATTGTTGCATTACTTTGTCATTTTCATATTTTTACATCACATTTATGTTATTTTCAACATGTTACATATCTATTGTCTCATATGTTTAGTATGATATTGGTTTTGATGTTGGGGAGATCTGATAATTACACAAAATGAAAAATAAATGAGAACTTGTATTATTATTGACCCCTTGAAAATCCACATGTTCTACAGCAGGGGTGTCAAACATGTGGCACGGGGGCCAAAACCAGCCCACCAAAGGGTCCAATCCAGCCCACGGGATGACTTAGAGAAATACAAAACTTACACTGAAGATATTAACCATAAAAAAAGTTCAAATAGCTTTAGGTCAGACCAATAAAACACTATCATAAAAACCTATAAATAATGAAAACCACATTTTTTTCCCTCTTTGTTTTAGTGTAAAAAAACAAAAAAGGTAAATTACACAAAAATGCTTACATTTAGGCTACAGAATAGTCTTTTACAAAAAATGTGAACAATCTGAACAAATATAAACAACCAGAAATGTCTCAAGAGAATTAAGTGTAATTGTACCAATATTCTATCTGTTATTAAATATTTTGTGTATTTGTACATCCACTGTGATCTGTACGTTATAATGAACATGTGAAAATGAGGAACTGGGGCCAAATAATGGCATAAATAGTAAATATTGCACCTTTTTCTTACTAAATGTCTTTTTGTTCATGTTTTTAAAGGATAGTTTGTAGATTTAAACATTTTAACAATACATTTTTCACACTAAAACATAGAAATTACACATTTATATATTGTTATGTTATTATTTTAATGACCCCGCCCACTTCAAGTCGTATTGGGCTGTATGTGGCCCCTGAACCAACATGAGTTTGACCCCCCTGATCTACAGTTTCACCTGTGATATTTGATCTGTTCTACTGCAGTTCTATCAAACTGATCCTATTGGGCTGAAGCAGGTGGTCAGATGTTTCCTCCTGGATGCTGTTCTGATTCACACCGACTCTAGTCCTGTCCACTTACATGTAATTATCATTATGCCTCTCCCCGTTTCCTCCTTAAAGTATTCTCTTTGTGAATTTTAGAATAAGTCGATGTGTTTCTTCCCTCCATGGTCTTTTTCCTTTTTAATATTTCACTGAGCATCTCCACTTTTCTTCCATTGTATTTTTTTTTTTTTTTTAGCTGGCAGTTAACTTTCATATCCACTTGGCCTCCATCCAAAGGTGAAAGATAAACTGACAGCACTTCAACTGTAATGTTGCTTTTTTTCAATCTGTCATGTACGGTATACTGTGTGCTATTGTGAAGATGATGCAAAACAAAAAATGCTGCATATGTATTGACACTGTTTTGACTATGTAAAATGTAGAAAGTGTAGATATTTATTTCTTTTAAAAGTAATAGTAGTAGTAAGTATTGGTGAATGTTCTCCAGAGGATGAATTAAGTTCAATTGTATCTGTAAAAAGGAAGTAAAAAGTAGGCAGAAAAATGAATACTCTCAACCACTACTACTACTATAATAATAATAATAATGATAATAATGATGATGGTGATAATGATGATGATAATAATAATAATGATGATAATAATAATAATAACAATAATAATAATTATGATAATAATAGGGCATTAGTGACCTCATACTTTTTCAGATCAACTTATTTGTCAATAAAGTCGAAGTTGAGTCGACTCGTCGTATGATGACGTCATCACATAGACAGCGGAGGAACACCACAGACACACAGTTGTTCAACAATGAGCAACTAGTACAACAAACAATGTACAGTAAAGAGCAGAATAAGAAACTGTACAGACACAAGCATCAACAGTCCTTCTTAGACATTTAATCAAACAAAACATCGACTAAAACCTTCAATTTACCGTTAAATGTAAATGAACAACGTAAAGTGGGGAAAAGGTTAAAACAGCAGCATGTTAGAGAAAAGAGCACATTGTCTCCATAAAATAAATGAACAGAATAATCCAAACACACCGTGTGTCCACATTATTATTCAATATTGTGTGTGGTTAAAATAGTGTGGTCCTGAAAAATATCTGTTTTGAGTTTTGAGGCTGATACAGTCCTCCTCCTTAGCCCATAGGTGTAATTTACAGGGCGGATAGGGGGGTCATGACCCCCCAAAAAATTAGATCCGACCAATAACCC
>JAPSES010000002.1:13491751-13507148 GCA_029822895.1 Maxillicosta whitleyi
GATCTTTAAATGTCTTTGTGTTCATGGTTGTTCATGTTTTTAAAGGATAGTTTGTAGATGTAAACATTTTAATACTACAATTTTATTACTTTTTTCCCACACTAAAATATAATAATTATACATATAATTGTGGAATTGTTATCATTTATATATTATTATGTTATTATTTTAATTATCTGGCCCACTTCAAGTCATATTGGGCTGTATGTGTATGCCCCTGAACCAACATAAGTTTGACCTCCCTGCTGTAGAAGCAGTAGAATTGATAAAATGTGGAGCTGAGCTAAGCTTACTTGTGTTAATACAGAGTTTAGCAAGAAATGGAATGGCCCTCATTTGGTTTTGTAACAGATAAGACATTTATATTTACCTTAAATATGTTTGAAAGGGCTTTACATCATCACTGTATGACTGCATCACATTCACATTACTGGATGACTCAATGAGACTTACAGGTGTTACACATTTTAGGAAGAAATAGAATGGCCCTCATTTTGTGCTGCATCGACACGGACCATAGACTTTTACACAAGACAAAACATGACAGTTTATTACAACTCACTGCTCTTCTGTGTCCGGATCCGCTGAACTCCAGCCCGTGTGGTTTGAGTCTGCGCAGAACGGTCTGTCAAGGCAACCCAAGACTTTTACTCATGACTGGACATGATGGTTTATTGAATTTTACTATTCCCAGTAGCACGTGAAGGCAGCATAAGACGTTTACACAGGACTGAACATGATGGTATATTGAATTTTACTATTCCCGGTAGAACATGAATGCAGCATTAGATTTTTACTCAGAACAGAACATGGCAGTTTATTGCGATCCACTGAAGTTCCGAATTGGCATCCGCGGGACACCGGTCCGTCTGATGGGAGTCTGCGCAGAACTATCTGTCACCACATAACGGCGGGAGGGGGGGGTTAAAGGGCCGGGTCTGACCTGTGAGCAGCAGAGCGGAACCGAACCACAATGAGAACCAGACCCACCTTGTCAGTGTGTGATCACAGTCGGACCCGGTTCACTTGTCATGTTCGGGTATTTCCGGTGATCCGGATTTTCCCGCTCACGCGCTCCCCCCGTTTGCGGCTCTGAATGGACTCGTCCGCGTGCCACCGGTAAGCTCATAGTAATTTTGATACAACTACCGGTAATAACTCAAAAAGTATTGGTCGTATCAATAAGCTGTTTTAGCCTGTTTGATCCTTGACCCAAAATACACAAATACTCCAAAAGGCAAAGGCTAGCTCTGTCCTGTTTTGCAGTTATAAAACAGACACACATACTCACACACAGAGGCCACTTGGCTTTTGAAACAACATTGTGTTTTGAAAATGTAAGAAGTAGGCCTTTCTGTTAAAATGTCAGGAGTAGACGTAAAAATTTAGTAAAGTAAAGCAATGAAGTATTTTTGTTGACGACCTCTGATGGTTACTTTATGTTTTTTCACACTAAAGTTTCAACATCACTTATTAAAACGTCCTGTGCGAACATGATTGAGTCTTCGTTTCTCTCAGTCTTTACATCACGGACGTTGGAAAAAAAAAAAAAGAAAAAAGATTGAAAAAAGAAAAATCTCACAGCTGCCGTGCAACCCTGCCATACAAGAATGTTCTGCTAGGAGCAAGAAAAATCAAAGAGAACCAGAACAAGTTGTTTTGAATAAGTTCATGCTTTCATGTGCAGTTTGCTTGGTCGATGGAACAAAGATCAGATGCGCTGGTCAGTTTCACCCTGAGTCCATGGCTCTGTGTGACAGTCAGAGTTAATCCTTCTGCAAAGAGCTCAGTGGGAGCTGAAATAACGAGTGACTAGAATTCGATTTTGAGCAATGTGCCACAGCGTGATTGACACATTCTACAATCAAATCAAAGTGCGGACAGCTGGGACTGATTTCTCACAAGTGTTGTGGTTTAGGGACGCAGAACCCAACGAATGGGAAAGCAAAATAAAGAGGAGCAAGGCAAAACAGACTCAGAACTTAAAATGAGGGTACAGAACTTTTTTTTTCCTTGACGTCACTGGAGATTATTATTTGGAGCTTGGGATCTATTTGTTTTCTATTAGGCTGACTGTTGTCATTTTTGACTGGCCTGGGTGGCTGAAAAGGAGGAAATTGAATTGTACCACAAAGATGCTCAGACACAGTTGTTTCATTGCTTACAGGAGCTACAGTTCACCAAGCTGCCAAGAGAGTCATTGGTGCCTGTTTTGTCACTGGTCACATTTACAGTATAAGATGTCAGATCAGGAGCACATGATGGCTGCTTTAGGAAAGTTTTTGTTATATAGACAAGGCAACAGTTGCTTTTTTTGCAATGAAAACTTCAAGGCCTAATAGTTAAGATTTGTTTTTCCATCCATGTGGTTTAATATAAATACACTAATAAACTTAGATGTTAAGGGAAAAACATAAATGAAACCAGTATGGCATTAATAGACCGCATACCTCTAACAAGCCAATAGTACGCTCTACTTTTTTTGATAATTCCTCCTTTTGTCAGTTGGTGCTATTTGTTTAATTGTCATTTAATTGTGAAAATGGTAGGGTAGCAATGATGGCTAACGAGTCAGTTATAGTCGGTTGTTGATGAGCACATGGCAAGGGCATCAGCTGTAAATAGAGGCCAATGTGGAAGTACTGTGTGCTGCTGGGTCCCATAGACTCACAATGAACATCTCTTGAGTCAATATTTATTTTCCAGGAGCCATTTTGACTCACAAGTCGACTATAATTATGGTTAAAATGCTTGAGGAAGTTTACTGTTTTATAGAGCATTTAGCATTAGCCTCCCCAACCATATGGCGCTTTTCCACTACACATTACTGGCTCTACTCGACTCTACATGGCTCTTTCTCTTTTCCATTACGAAAAAGGACCCTGGAACCTGGGACCCGATACTACTTTTTTAGTACCGCCTGCACTCGAGGTTCCAAAATCCTGGAGTGGATACCAAAACGTGATGTCACGACACTGCAGACCACTGATTGGTCAGACAGTTTTCTTTGTGACCCGTGATTTACAAAAATCAGATGCAGAAGTAGGCAGTAAATAGCGAAACATTAAACCACATGATAACAGAACAAAACTACACCATAGACAGTCACGTAGATTCAATCTTTGGTGTAGGACGTAAAAATTGGACAAGAAAATACTCAACAAGCAAGTTTTCGGCAACTCTCTGGGCAGACGACACGGAAGTAATGCACCATGTCGGAGTAACAAGTCGAGCCGAGATGAGCCGGTCGCACAAGTGGAAAAGCGCCACAGGATTACCGAGTAGAGTAGAGCCGGTACCATGTAGTGGAGACAAGTAATGTTTTGGTCCTGTTTGAATAATGGCTTCATTTACTCACATGATATCTGTCAATTCAAATGATTATTTTACAAATCTATGAAGTTACTGTTTAAGCATCAGACAGTGAAAATGTGTAAATAGAAAGACTAGACAGACAAACATTGTGGAAGTGAAGTCACATGCAACCGTTTTCCTCCTCAGTCTGTTCAGAGTTACTGAAGATGACTCTGCATTCAATATGACCAGATGTGTAGTGAGCTTTACCTCTTTTAGCACTTCTGTACTTCCATCTGTGCAACGAGGTGAAATACGTCAGGATAACAGTAAGTTTTTTGTTAGTGACATTTATAAGACAAGACAAGAGATGCAGTCCATTGAGCTGTCACAAACAAAACTAGATGTTATTTACTGTCTTTACAACAAATTGTTACTTTTTTGACAATTAAAATGGGAATAAATTATTTGTTTTTTGGCATTGACCACCCTTCATACTTCAAAAGAGGACACCATGGATGTAAAACTCATTTTAATTCAGGGATCACATACAGCCCAATTTGATCTCAAATGGACCAACAACAATAATAATAATAATATAAAAATTGTACTTCAAATTTTTGTCTTTGTTTCTGTGCAAAAAGTAAAATCACAGTATGAAAATCTTTATATTTTCAAACTATCTTTTCACAAACATGTGATTAACCTGAATATCTATGAAGAACCTGAAATTTCTTAAGAAAATTAAGAGCAATTTTTAATAATATTATGTCTCAGCTTATCATTAATATATGTACATTACAAAGTACAGATCACAGTAGACCTCCAAAAGCACAAAACATTTAGTAACAGGTATCTGGAAATAATAATAATAATAATGGGTTAGATTTCTATAGTGCTTTTCAAGACACCCAAAGCGCTTTATATTATTGATCCATTATTCGTTCGCTCTTACATTCACACTCTGGTGGTGGTAAACTACATTTGTAGCCACAGCTGACAGAAGCATGGCTGCCAATTCACACCAAACAATGTGAGAAATACAGCACTTTATGATCAGGACAACTTGCCAAGACTTATTGAAATTTTTGACTATCATTGTCTTTTGTGTAATTTATGCATTTTACAAACTCATCCTGCAGGCTAGATTGAAGCTTTTGATGGACTGGTTTTGGCCCATGGGCCATATGGTTAACACCCCTGCTCTACATGACCACTTCAAGCTCTAAAAGACAAGCTTGGTGACATCCAAAGCACAAACTACTGGCCTCAAAACAGTATTCCAGAAACAATGAGAAACATCATGGTCTTTTACACAGTTTATGCTGGTGAGTTTATTTTATTTGTTCAAAGCTCAGTAAAGTTCTAACGCCACAGGTACATTTTGAGGCTTTGGAAAAATGCTACCACTTTGTTCTGTATCTCTTTCTTCTTGGGCAAAAAGACTGATATTCTGGTGTCATGTCATGTCATTGTTACGCTTAAGTGTAAAAAATGACACCACATTCCCACACTTCTACATTCACACATGTTGTGTCCGACAGAATCTGATTTGCACCTGGTGAATATCTATACAGTCGACCCTCTTACCTGTCTGAAAGCGCCTTTGATTATCTAAAACATGGGCATTTCTATGGCAACTAAAACAAGAAGGAGTAGATGCAGAAGTCTTGTGTCCTCAGTCCACTTGAGTTACAATATGCTGAAATGTAATTATTGCATTTTTTCCCAATGGTGCTTAAAAAAAATAAATAAATAAATAAGGAAACACTAACCAATAAATCTGCAAAAAGCAGTTATACACATTTCCATACATTATGGCATTAAAATTGTCATCATGGTACAAATATTCACTAGTTAAGGTAAATGTAATATTTCATACAATAAAACTGAGTTGTTGATTGAGGAGCTGAAGGTTATGAAAGGAATTTTGGCGTTGAACCATTGGTCTGGATCATAAAGCCTTTGTCTAACTTTTGTCTCTTTGGTGCTCGTTTCCCTTCTGTTATAGCATTTAATATTTTCTTCATATTAAATAAATTCATTTTGCAGTCTCTTTATTGGTCTACACACTCATTATAACTCGATAAATCTGTTTCCATTGCACTTAATTGAATTTACGTTTCATCTGTACTCTGAATTTCCCACCTCTTCTAAATGAAAAATGTCAGGGGTTCGTCTTTTTTCCATTACCTACCCTTCCAACAACAAAAATCTGTTCAGTTGTTTTTGCGTAATCCTGCTGACAGACGGGAGTGATCTCAACCTCGTTGACAGTGGGAACAAGTACGATTGAAATTTATGTGATAGAGCAAATTGACTCATGGTGTTGTAAATACACATTAATAAAACCCTAAAGCTACCCAGTCACTACACACTGATAAAACCCTGCTGTAATGTATATTTATCATTGGAAAAGTTATTAGAATTAGGTTAATGTTTGACTCATATACATCCATTTAATTGGATTATTTTTGTTTTGTAAATCTTAAATGGAGGGGACTAGATGTTTTATAATAGACCTAACCTTTCCACATCCCATACAGATAATAACGCATGTCTATCCTTAAATATGTATGAAAGTTAAATTTGACATATGGAATTCAATGCATAAATACTGTAAAGATGGCGAAAAGGTTTTTTCTTTAATCAACAGGTGGAGATAAAATAACATCCAATAGGCTTTTTTTTTTTTTTTAATTTAAGTGAGGTCTAACTAAAAATTCAGATAAGGATTGAAGCTGAAGGATGATGATGATGATGATGATGATGATGATGATGATGATTTTAACCCAGAAATTCAGCCTAAAATACTAAATTAAGAGTGACTTCTCAGGGTAATTTTTCCTTATATTAAAAACAGACACTCAAGCTTTTCACTGTTTTTTTTCTTCTGCTGCAAATTTTGAAGAGCGGTGAAGAAAGAGGGGAATCCATCTTTGGCTACTTTGTCAGTAAATAGAGGAACGTGATGAGTGTAAAATATTCTGAGAGGGGGATTCAGGGTTAAATCAAAAATACAAAAACATCTACCACTACTTGTATTTTCCTAACCTGCTTGGGACCCATCTTTGCTTCTCCCTCTAAAGCTCTTGGTGGAGTTTCATTAAAGTATGCTTTTAAGTTAATGCACGATCTTATCATGCATCTCCACTCAGCTCAGCGCCTCTCTCCGTTCTGCCTTCCTTCTGTTGGCCTCTCTCACTTGACTTGTTATCACTCCTAATCTTCCTCTTCCTTGCACCGTCTCCCAGTGCTTCTCTGTTTTTTTCACCCACACCCACAGACACCTTTTCACTCTCCCTCTGTTGTTCTCTGATTTACTCAGCCTGCTTCAAGGCACTCATTATCTACTTGAAGTTATTGAGTGCCTTAGCCTTAAAAGGAAGAAATAGAAGAAGGGGGCGAGGGAAGAGGAGCAATACTTGAGGCCTGAGACACTAAGACCTCCACCATTCTGCCCTTTTCCACTCTGCAATCTCTCCTCCCTCCGTCAATCCATCTTTTGTTTTGCCCTTCACTCCCATCTCTCCATCCAGAGTTAGTGTTACACCAGTAGCCCTGTCTCTTCTTCCCATTGCCTTGTTCATGTTTTCTTTCCCTGGCTCATCCATCATGTGCTGTCGCCGGCGGTTGCGACACTGTCGTGTAATTATCTCATATTTATGCGAATATGCTTGTCCTATACTAGTGTTGGTTTTATGCACACTCAGGGTTCCTTTGACTCCATGCTCCTGGCTTAAAGAGCCTCATGTCATAATTCAAGCCAGAGGGAGACATTTGATTGGCCCGCAGGCTCAACGGCGCAGCAGGATCCCTTTGATTTTACACTCTTCTCAGTGGTGGCTGTCATTTTTCAGACAGCAGGAGTCCCATGGAAAAAAACACACCGACGTGCTAATTACTCTTAGGCACCTACTCGCTTCACAGGATACAAATGCACCATAAGCAATTTGGTGGATACTTTTTATTATTGGTCTTTCAGTGCTGTGCAAACATACAGTTTCAATTTGAGGAGCCACAGTGGGAGTCTAACCCCTAACCACAGCACAGCTGGTGCCATGCCCTGCCCATTGAGCTACAAAGCAGGAGTGTGCACAGAAACAGCATGAAGGGTAATGACTGCCTACACTTCATGCCCTGAAGGTCCAAATGCCCCTCGAAAGCATAACTCAGGCCATGCTTAACCTGAACTCTGCTTTAACATCTTTTTTCAATTATGACCAAAAGTCTTGTTGGTTTGATTAGAATAAATCTGGGTTCATCTTTTTTCTCCAGCGTGGCTACCTTCTCCCTTTCAACAGAAATTTGGATTTAAGTTTTTGTGCTACAAAACTTCAACTCTAGCGCAGTGACGTCAATTAAAATTAAAATAAAACTGTCTATGTGCTTATGTAGTTTTTAATTAGCACGGAAATCTTCCAACTTGGAGGTGTTTCCTGTATTTCACTGACACCTGAAGGACAGTGTGGCCAGCAGACATGTCATTTTCACAGTCATGCTATTGTATAACCATATTGTTGATACAAATGCTGGTTAAACAGTCATCTATTATTTCTCATCTACATGTATATTGCACCAATCAAATTTATAGAACAAGCAAAGTTAATTCATAACTAAATATTCACACCCTTTCTGACAATATGTAGGTGGTGGTCATTAGAAACAAAGTACACAAGTCAAGATTTGATGTATATATCTGTCAGCAGTGTGTATATATACAGTCTGACTTTAAATATTTTAAAGGTTCCTCATGCATGTTTGATTTGCACCTTGGCCGTTTGTATCCCAATACATCACTGTGTCTTTTCAACACATGCCTGAAGTTCTTTTGGAGAGTCTATCACTCTTAGAGGACTTTCAAAAGAGCCGCGCCCACATAAGAAAGATGTATGAAACTCTGCAGTGAGGAAACTGATGAGATTTTGGGCAGACAGAGTGTGATGAAGAATAATAGGGAAAAAAAAAATGTTCCAGTTGGCTAAAGTCTAAGGCTGTAGGACTGACAAGTTGAGGAAATTTTCCAAGTAAGTGGAGAGAACATGAGGCTGGATCCATGGAGATGTGTCAAAAAGATGTATTCATGCTTTGTTTTACTTTTTGAAGAGAGAACTGGATTACATTAAGGAGAAAGCGCCTGCTCCAAATCTTGCCGGGGGGGGCTAAAAAAAAATCCACTGGAAACTGTTTAGTTTCAGCTCACAGCCCTGTTTCCTAAATGATTGGCCAGTAGTTAAAGAGGTTAAATAGACCTTTCTTGTAAAAAGTAGCGCCTTACTGTTTTTATAGGCCTCTGTTGCCCTCCTGTGGCAAACAGCGAGCGCTACTATTAGCAGTTCATGACTCCTCAGGAGCTGTGAGCCCTGTTTGACCACCTGCGTGCAGTTTGGAGCTGAGAAGAATGATGTGTTATGGTCTTCTGCTAATGGAATCATGGGATTAGATATGTTTTATGTTTCAGGTACCGTGAGACTCACCCGCTCCCCTGCCAACCCGCCAACCATCCTCACATTAATGAAAATTAAGACCACATTGAGTTTGTGTGTGTTTGAATGTGTGTATGTGTGTGTGTCTGTGTGTGTGTTCACTGATTGCTGTCTGGACCTTATTTAAGTAGAAACAGATTGAAGAATGATAATTAGGTCTAATAAGATGGAATTTCCCTAACTATGTCACACAGCAGCCGCATCACAGGGCTGCTTTTAAAGGGGCTTCAGGTCAATTGAAACCACACACAGGAAAACAAAACAATACGAGACCCATGATAACACATTTTACTATATGCATAACAAAAAGGGTTTCAGATTTACACATTCTGTGGTTTTGACATTTTATGCATGTGAAATATTCTCTCCCGCATTGACGCAGATCTTTTTTAAATTGTAAATGTCTTATTCCTCTGCACACACAAATGTCAGCTATCCTGTCTGATTTGGACTATTTCACATCTGACAAACGTTGGCCCTATTGCTATGAGAGTGAATGGGTTTCAGAGATAGTATGTCACATCATGATCAAATGCAATTCCTCAACATCTCCAGAGGGACGATGTTGACGCCTGTCAGTCTGGAAATGCTTCCAAAGCCATTCCAAAAGCTCCAGGGCTCCGCTGTACTCGAGCCAAATACATGCCGTACAAGTAGAGAAAGTCTGGGACAGTAGTGAATCTTCCAAGAAGCGGACGTCCTGCCAAAAAATTTTCTTCAAGAGCAAAGTATAAAAATCATGCAGGAAGTCAAAAAGAAGCTCCCTTAAAACTTCCAGAAGTCTGGTGGATTCTTTGTCCTTGGCTTTGGTCAATGTTCATGAGTCCACCATCAAAAAGAAGCTGGAGAAAAACTAGATTTGTGGCAGGGTACCAAGAAAGAAACAACTGAGAACAAAAATGTATGAATGTCTAAGGGTTGCCAAAAAGCATCGAGACAATCCTTGAGAGCAAAGCCCATTGGCAACACATGTATATGTAAGAGTATAACAAAACCCCTTTTGTAACAAGACAAATGGTGCATTCATATAAACAGAAAAACAAAGTACAAGAGGTATTATTGTTACTGCATCAGTGTGCACCTGGATCTGTCCATTTTGGGCTGTGAACTAAACTGGTTTGGACATGTGATTATGTCAGTGGTTTTCTAGTCTCGTTTATTTAACTTGGGGCTGATTTCATGAAGGTGTTTTGACTATAGTCGATAGCGTTGGAACAGTCTCAGTTTTGCTTTTTTTGTTTTGATCTCACTAAGAACTCATCAATGGCACTGGCCAACAAAAAAAATGGGAAACACTGGTCAAGATAATGGTTTCTTTGTGGTTTAACGATGGTGTGGATCAAGAAATTAGAAGAGAAAGGGATTTTAAATACCACAATAATCAGCTAGAAACCTAAAATGATGAGGGGGCTGTCAATTGTTTAGTCAAAGGTAATTATCCTGAGCCTGACTGAAGAATTAGCAGAAGCCTTGCCACATTAAGCCTCATTATTTTTTCCAGAATAGTTTATTCAAACCTCATGCCTGAATTTTCCAAGTTAAATATCTTTTAACTGTTGAAATTCTTCCTGACAGTAAAAGTTTTATCCTGACGTGAACTAAGCTGAGCGGTTTAAAGTGGTGACACTAAACTCTTTTCATAACAGCTCGATGGAAATGTGCCTCGTTTTAAACTCTTTAACAGTAACAATGTGTGGACAAAGACGTTAGAGGAAAAAGAGGAAAAGGTACTTTTTCAGAAGGGCTTTAGGTCCATAAAAACAGAAAACTAGAATTATTGTTGTGTGATTCTGTGGCAATGGCACTATGTCTTACAAGGATAATAGTATCTTTTATAGCTGGAAAAAAAGTCTTTATTCACCCAGAATTCACAGCTTTCACAAAGCAATAAACAAAACAGAGATTATTAGTTAGACATCAACTTTAATCTTCTCCTCAAAACCATCTGTTTCTGGTTGCCTCTAAAATTGATACAAGTTTAAAGATTCTTGTTTATTTCCATGTAATTTTGGCTACTTGTCAGAAATTTTCCATTTTTTTTGGCTCCCAAAACACACTTAAAAACCAGGGTGGATTGATATAGTGCAGAAACAGAAGAATATAAAATCCTAAAAATCTTTATTATTTATTTGCAAATTTGCCAAGTGGAGTTTTTGGTGCATGCACATTTACACAACAAAGCTCATGTTTAAGCTGCCATTAATTAGCAGACACAACACTTTTATCCTGTAGTAAAATTTGTGGTCTATTTATCTTTTTGTGGTGGATTTAGTCGTCAAATTATTGCTCTCAAGGATCTTCTTTGTTGAGCACTTATTCCCACTTAGTTGTCTGAAATATTACTTGGTTCAGTGTCATTCATGAATGTCAGATGTCCTCATTTAACTCGTCACACTTGGGGTGTTTGTGAAACTTTGCCCGTCGCTCGTGGAGATAAAACAATTTCTTCAGCCTTTCATTCAGACATCTGTGCAGAAGAATTAAAGGGCTTTCATCGTGTCTGAGCACGCAGGCGTCCAACCACAGCTGTAAAGTATTGGCTTTGATACCTCAGGTGTGCACCGACACTATCAGAGAGTACAAGCTTTACAACACTGTGTAATTTCACTGCTTTACATTCTGTAATAACAATGTTAACATCTATAAAAGCTGCAGACGCTTTATCACTACATTCTGAATATTACCCTTTTATAATCCACCCATTAAATGTTTGGGTTATATTTTAATCATGGTCATTTTAGTTTAGGCCACATCAAAGCCACAGGTTAAACACAGACACTAAAGGACATTCTCTTTTTTTTTATTTTTTTTTTTATTGTATTTGATTTTATTTCATTTTACCAACACAGGCAGCAGAAATTACATTTACAATTACAATGGAATTTATCAGTTCCAGTGATGAACCAAACATACAGAAAAAATAATACAGATAAAGTTTTTAAAAAATTACTAAATATACTGATGACACTGAAATAACTTTTGTAAAACAATTAGAACAAGCAAGAATATATTAGCAAAATCAAGTTTAAAAAGTGTGTCTCTGTTTTTCTTCAGTTATAAACTTTAACTGAAGAAAAAACACTTTAATAAAAAAGACAGATATTAAAACCTTAACATCACTATTCCCATTTCAAAGAAAGAAAGAAAGAACACTGACTCATCCCACAGTTGTGATTAATCTTTGTTCCTCAGATAGTTTATAAATTACGTTGTAATCTCTCTAGTTTGTCCTTGTTACTCATTATTTTGTAAACGACACATGTTTAGATCTGTTCTCTAGGTTTTATGGTATGTCTGTCTTAATAGATACTAAGTACTAACTCTTTAGGTTCTATCTACATCAGTGACAGAATGTTCTGCGTTTCCTCTTCTTTCTTCAAGAAATTCCAGTTCAATCCCTCCTCGTACCATATAAATTTTTATTTCTAGTGCATTAGTCATGTCTCTAATAGGATATTCCACTTCAACATTAACATGTAAAAAACACACTTCAAAAGACCGTTTTTGACCCTATATGCTGCTAAGATATTTTTACACTCTATGATTTTCTCTCACATTGAATACTGTATAAATTTATGGTCACTTGCTGCTTAAACCCATCGTGTCACTTTTTTTTTTTTTAAATCTTTGACCAAAAAAAAATAAATTCATTTCAACCACTGCATTATTTTAGATAAATATCAATTCCTTCATTTTAATAATTTTGTGTAATTCAAAAATACTGATATTCAAAGTCCTGCCCCTCCTCCCTTGTGAGTGGGCGGGGCCACCAGAGCCACAGCTCTAGGGGTTTGTGAGGTGTGCTCTACTGTTGGACAGATTATACTGGAACTGAAAATCACAACAGTTTACCACTCAACATAAGACACTCACTGTCATATGCCTACATCAAATCACAACTTAAACACTGGATGAAGGAAAACGTAGACCATCGGTAGATTGTCCTCACTGTGTTGTTTTGTGTGTTTTTATGATGTGTTGTCTTTTGTCACTTGTCTTTCTTGTCACCTGCCTATAGAGACTACAGATGGAATTAGTGCTGTTGCTACAATCTGACATAATTACAGCCGCAATTGTTGTAGATGTTTATTAATATGCACTGTCCTTAACAAACAAACAAATAAATAAAGACTGACCTGGAACGATATATTCCTTTTTATTAAAAAAAAAAAATAAAAAAAAAAAAATACCCTGTTAGTTAGTCAATGTGTGAGTGTATAGGATTTATTGTTTATTTAAAGTTGTTTTTTTTTTTTGTTTTTTTTTAATTTTCACTTCTAGTTTTATGGTTTTCACAATTATTGTAATATAATGTTATGTTAGGATCAATATCAATCAATATCAATGCAAAGAAAGTTTTTTGTTTGATCTTTAGGTTTAATGTTGTTTACATTGTTGTCTGCATTTATGTAATGTTCCTCAATATAGACTTTTAAAAATGATTATAATGATTCTAAATGTTCTATCTCTGCATTTTTGAAATATTTGTCACATTCTGACCATAAGTAATCATTTCAAACCACAAATAAACATCTGGTTTCATCAACTCTCAGTCAGGAAGAAACTTTAAACTTGAAAATAAAATATTAATTGAAATTTAACATAATTACTGACATGAACATATTCTTCATATAATATTTCTAATTAAAAGGAATGGGAAATCCTACAATCTGTAGATGTGATGTGTACCAGTATTTTTGTCCATATAGTGATGTACATTGTGGACATCCCTAATTCATTTCAATTCAATTCAATTCAATTCAATTCAATACAGTTCAATACAACTTTACAAGACAGACTCAATGTGCTTCACAACAGGTATATAATATAAAGACTCTGTAGTGCTGTAGTTTACGGGACAAAATAAAGAAGATCCAGCAGAATAAAAAAGGTGAAGTATCAGATAAATACATTTGCGTGTGATGTATACAGTACATATATAAATATTCATGAATAAGTTATTGCACAAATGTGTATTGCACATACAGGTATGATTTATTACTCTGACAGATGTTACTGATTGTTTAACAGTCTGATGGATGTTGGGATAAATGAGTTTTTGTAGCGGTTCTGCCTGGTTCTGGGGACAAACAAAACAATCATAAAAGTGAAAATAAACAATCATATGAATACACACTTAAACTGGCACATGCACACATACTCAATCAACCACACATTTACACACATGACTCAACAGAACGCTGTCAATAAATGTATGTTTTTAACCTGTTTTTAAAAATAGTTACTGATGTGACAAGTCTAACACTATTGGGCAGCATGGTCCTTTATTATTATTATTATTATTGTTTTTAATTTTGTGACTTTTGGAGGAGGATTGAAAACAATATCAGCACATTCACTTACCACTATTATAACAGCTTTTAAAAATCCACTGTTGGTGGACTTCTAACTGGCCTCCAGAAAAAAAAAGAAGTTAATCTGTACCAAATTTGTGTCATTAGTAAAGAAAACTGAAGTAAAATTGCTTGTATATAATTTTAAAGATACCGTCCTTGGTCAAAATATAAAAAATAAGTGTATTAATAAGAGGGTGGGGTTTTATTCAACAGGAACATTATAAAACTTTTCACATTCCTTCAACTGTAACATTTATAAATGTACATAAATATACATAAAACCATGCATATATGTACTAGCACTTTATTCTATGTCTGAAGAACATGAGCCAGTGCTTCAAAGAACTTCATATCATTTATTTTCCATTCATTGAATATTGTATGTGCAGCCAATCATTTCCAAATGTTGTATCAAGAAGTAAAATTAACTTTGAGTTTAGTTACAGTAGTGTTCTTCAGTGTGGATCACGTTGATTCAGTGTTTATGATGTAACTGATGTGTGTTGGACTCTGGGGCTCATTCATCCTGTTTCCTCTAAATGACACAAGGAAATGACGTAGTTCTGTTTCAGTAAAAGCCTTTAATTGGCTGAGACTGGATCTACTCTATTTGTCCATCAGATGGCGCTCTTAACCTGCGAGCAAGCTTAGTCAAATACAGCATCTTCAGCTGAATGAACAAAATAATAGAAAAGAATCAGTCAAAGATTTTATCCAGAATGTTGTTGTTTAATCGATATACTAATACAATGATAATACTAACAATAAAATAAAAATTAAATAAATAATAAATGAATGAATTATTATTATTATTATTATTATTATTATTATTATAATAAACAACTACTGATATAAGCATTCTGACCACATAACAAAAATGACTTTATGGCCTGTATTTCACATAATAACTTGGTACAAATGTTGAGGAAATATTAAATAAATAAATCTTTGAAATCAGTGTTGGTAAGAACAAACTTCACTACATTATGATTCATAAAAAATGATCTGTACTGGAACCCAGTGCAGGTGCTTCTGTTCTCCTGCACTGCATCCATCACCCATAATCAGCTAAATATTTCATAAGACTTCCCCTACTGTGGAGTGTTAAATTATCAGCCTTTGCATAAACGGGCCTGACTTTTAGTTGACAGGTAGGGTTAAAGGCGACATTTCCAGGTGTCCGCAGTTGGACAGGACTCACACAAATTCCTACAGGATTATTTTATTTAAAAAAAAAAAAAAAAAAAAAAAAAAAAAATA
>JAPSES010000002.1:13521439-13540596 GCA_029822895.1 Maxillicosta whitleyi
GGCCGCCTAGAAGGGCATGTTACAATTTTTCAAGATTGAGTCAATGTTGTTCAGTGCTGCAGATCTGATAATACATATGGATATTATATGTCATAAAAACATAAAACAACAATATATGGTGTATGTCACAGGGGTCACCAATCCTGGTCCTTGAGCACTGGTATCCTGCATGCTTTAGATGTTTCCCTCTTCTAACACCTGTCATTATCAAGCTTTTGCAGAGTTTGATGAAAGGCTTATCATTTGAATCAGGGGTGTTGGAAGAGGGAAACGTCTAAAACATGCAGGATACCAGCCCTTGAGGACCAGGATTGGTGACCCCAGGTGTATGTGATCAAAGTGTGATGTGTAACAAGTACAATGTGTAATAGCAGATTAAGCATAAAGTGGTTTTACTGACCAAGCAGGGCCTGGGTTGTTTTTGGCAGCACTCTCCAGTTTATCCAACTCATTTAGTTTGGACTCTAACCGACCCTCTTCGATCAATTTGCTGATGTCCTCCTTCAAACACAGATGGATATGATATGAACATGATATAAACAAGTGGTGCCAGACACAACAAACCCCACCCCTCACAAATATTTTGCCCTTCATAGGTAAAATGAGAAGATTTTGAAAATTCATAACAAATTTAACAAATAAAACTTTGAGCTACTTTTCCTACAATGTAATGAGATCTACAGTATTCTGGGTCACTGGCAATCTATAAACCAAATCTGGTGTGACTCTAACCAATAGTTTTGCTGCTAGAGTGTTAACTAACTAACAAAGAAACCAAACAAAAACAATCCCCTTTGCCTCCCCTTTGGAAGACAGGGTAACAATACCTAGACCTTTTGCCTTTTACTTCCATTACTAACCTGTATGGCCCCCCGAAGCTCTTCTATAAACTGCTTGTGGATGTTCTCCATCCTCTGAGGGTTTTTCTTGTACAGTGGACGGAAACTGGAGGCAAATCTGTTAAAACTGTAGATGAAAGAATGTTAAGACAGCAGACTGTAAACAACAGACCCTACAGTGATTAATCCAATGTTGAAATTACGACTAATAAAAATATTAATCCAACCTTTATTTTGATTTGTAAAACTGTCAGGTATTATATTAAAGCTCAGGAGTCACACTTATTATATAGGCTAACAATAACAATAAAATAAGTCATTTCAGTAAAATAATAAGCCTTGAAAGGGTAAGAATCAACTTTACTGCTCATTTGTTATAGTAAAAACAATTTCAATCTTTTGAAGCGGTTTGCTGTACAAAATGACACACCCCTGAAGACACAGTTCTCAGGTTTGTGTAAGGTAGTAATTACATCTTCACCTAAACTGTTACATGTGGGTTTTTAGTCGAGAAACTATTAAGTTATGAAAAAGAAGAGTAGGTTTGTCTTTAGTATTGGCATTTCATTTCAACAAAAACTGTAGTCATTACAGTACTTAATATGCAACATGTATCACAGTACTCAGAATATATCCATAAATACAGAACAGCTTTGATGATATTTTTGACTTTCACATTATCTGTGATCATCACTGTAATGCTACAGTGTTATACAATCTAGAGTATTTACAACTTAAATCATATTAATATAAAGGTTGTAGGTTACCATCTAAGGTGATGAAGTGTTCATCTAGCTGTTTGTGTATTATTTTTTTCTGACAAATAAGAAATAGGAATGTTTAACAGTTCAGAGGACAAAGCTGAAGTGAAGGACCTTTTTTTTCTACCAGCTACTTAATAAACAGACCGTGCATTATACTACTACATCTTAATGGAGAAAGAAACGAAAGCAAAATAAAAATCGAAACAAGTAATCACTGAGTTACTTATAGAATATTCAGTCTATCTTCACCTACAGTATGTGTCCAGTCTTCTGAGGTGTTGTACAGTCTGAGGGCAGTTAGGGCGAATTACATTATGAACCTGGTGCAATTTATTCCAACATCTACCATATAGTTTCCACTATTAAAACTGATTAGTGTATCCAATCGAGTGTATAAATCATGTCATATTAAATATCACCTTGCATGTTCGATGACCTTCTCCAGACTCTTCTGCATCACTTTTTCGAACAGCTTCAGTCTGCTCCACCGGGGCTCGGTCTCCTCGGTCGGTTTACTCTCGGCACCGGGGTTAGGCCCCTGGGACGGCTCTTCTCCTGTCGTTTCATTCCTTTGCCTCTTCGCCGGTATCTCACTTTCCGTGTTTTCATTTCGTTGCACTTCTTCACTGTCTTCCATTTTTCCTACTTTGTTGACGTTTTACAATTACCGCCAAATCTACGGCGTCCCGTTTGTATGGCGTTTGTAGTGTGACGCATGCGCAGTCCGCTTTGCACCCACGTCCAGACAGCGTAAAGTTCAGCTGTCATTCCTCCTCTCACCGTCCCAAGCTGACAGCCGTCTCCGACAACATGGGTTTAATCACAGGACTCTGCACTTTCTTGTACCATTTACCCCAGATTTACAAATGGTTACTGAAGCCGTATTATATCACTTCATTCTTCATGACAATCGCCTTCCTCTTAGTCCGAAAGGCTCCGGGTCTGTGCGAACACCTGGCCACTCAACGGGAGGACGGCAACTCCTGCGACTTTGACTGGGTAAGCATGGTGGGATAGGGTTCCTCTGCGGTGCTAAGGGTGCTAAATATGGTGGGCCTTACTTAGCTGCTTTATAATGATTTGTCCTATTGTGTGCATGTGTTTTAACTTAAATTTTCATTCATAGAGAGAACTGGAGATCCTCATGTTTCTCAGTGCAATAGTGATGATGAAAAACAGAAGAGCCAGTAAGTATCCCTGTTATTCCCCACATGCACTCACATGTTTGTCTATGTGTAAACTAAATGAGTTGTAATGGCAAGACACGTGTTTGTTTACATTTTAAACAGTAAAATAACCACACTGGTTTTCATGTGACTTATCATTGTGTATGTAATAATGCAAAGGTCCCATTCATGTGGAAACTACAGTTTAGTTCAGAGGCCATATCCAGCCCAATATGAGCTCAAGTGGGTCGGGCCAGTAAATAATGACAACTCTTAAGTTTTTCTCTCAGTTTTAGAATGAAAAAAGTCAAATAATATTCTGAAAAATATTTTACATCTACAAAATATCCTTAAAAAAACATAAACAACTCGAAATATCTGAAGAAAAATAAGAGCAATTGCCTCAGAACTTACAGATCACAGTGGATCTATAAAAGCACAAAACATTTAGTAACAGGCATGATATGATTAAAATTGCAGTTATCTTTCCTAAGACATTTCACATTGTACATGGTTATTTTTTGGGAAATGATAGTTTGTAAAAAAAATAAAATAAAATAAAAATCATTATTTAGAGGCAATGTCATTATTTTACCTCATTGACTCACTTGAGATCAAATTGGGCCGTATGTGACCCCATGGGCCGGATTAGAACCTTTGGCAGCCTGGTTCTGGTTTTTGCCCCTATGCATTATAAGGTCCAGGCCTGTACACCTTGCATGTGTTAAACCTTAACCAAGGCACTTGTGATCTAATGTGTAACTGCTCCTGTTGTAGGCGTCCTTGCAACCAATCACACCCAGGAAGTGTTTATTGTGTAAACATTACAACTAACTTCACACCCCACCCCCCTTTCGCTGACCTTGTATCAGTACTGTGAAGGTGTCCGCTCTTCCTTAACGCAGTCTTCCCCTCCTCCTGTTCTCTGTTTCTCAGTCACCCTGGAACAGCACATAGGCAACCTGTTCCTGTTCAGTAAAGTGGCCAACGTCATTCTCTTCTTCAGGCTGGACATCCGGCTAGGAATCCTTTACCTTGCATTGTGTCTCGGTCAGTGCATAGTCACCATTCCTACACCACAGCTTTTACTATATTACCTATATTTTTATTTATAGCTCTGTGTTATGGTTACACGGCTCTATAAATGTATGTACCAAATAAGATAATCATGAATATAAAAAAAAAACTTTCAAACTATCTGAACTCTAATCTTCCACAGCTTCAGGAATATTTAAGGTAGATTCTCCAATTAAGTTGTAGATTTTGTGTATGACTGTCTTTACTACACATGTATTCAGAATTGTCATGGCTTTAAAAAATATATAAAACTTACAGTAACATTTTCTTCCCCAGCATTTGTCATGACCTGTAAGCCACCAATTTACATGGGCCCAGAGTACATCACATACTTCAGCGATAAGACCATGGATGTGAGTGTTACACTACAGACAATGTTTAATGTAGGCGTTACATGTTTTTACAGCTTATATCAGAGGAACATTTGGTTGTTGTAGCTCCTTTTTTGTGGAACTGTCTACTTTGTCTAAGCTGTTTCATTAGTGATATATATATATATATATATACATATGTGTATATCTTAACATTATGTATTCATACATAATATAATAAGAACAGGAGGATGTGAGTGTCTGTATTTTCCTTTACTATTAGTATCATAATTTATGTGTTTTGGACAGTACTGTACCAGAAGCTCTATAAAATCACAATAATCATTGTGTTTTTTTACACATTATAATAGATCCAAAATGTAAGCATCACAATAAAGGAAGTTTCTTTAATTTTACATCAGGAATTAGAAAACAAATAATTCATTACTGCACTACAAAAACCTGAATGTATGTCTAATCTGATGGTATAGGAGGAGCTGCAGCGAGACAGTCGTGTCACTTGGATAGTTGAATTCTACGCCAACTGGTCATCTGACTGCCAGTCCTTCGCTCCTGTTTTTGCCGACCTTTCTCTCAAGTAAGTTGTCATCTCACTAGTTGTCTCCAGTGTCTAGAAAGCCTGTTGCAGAATTAATATCTCCCAGTAATGAAATAACTCAGGATGCATTTGTTTTCTGTACTGTTTTTACTAAAGTTAGTTTAGTGCCAGTGTTATTTTGTCTGTATGTGCAATGTTGTTAGGGGAACTCAGTTACTCATGTTTTCAAAGTGATGTTACCGTTCCCTCTTCATATAATTTTAAGGTATTCTCTATTTGGCCTTTGTTGGCCACAATTTACTACACATGACTACGCATATTATACTTGTAACTTAACTCTAGTTTTTGGATGCTTACTATTGTAAATAGTTTCCAAATTACTGGTTATCAAATATATTAATTCCTTCGTCAGTCTAATTAATTTAATCAACTTATTGAATTTATTTCTGTATCCTTACTTTAATCTGTCTCAATGGTTTTACAATTACATTGAGTTTTTAGAACTACACAACACAAATGCATGTATGTAGTTTCTCCCTAAATATCCTATGTGTCTTTGCTTACTTCATACAGGTACAACTGTGCCGGGCTCAGGTTTGCAAAAGTGGACATTGGACGCTATGGAGAAATTTCACAGAGGTCAGTTGTGTTTAGTGATGCTGTAGCAGTGTTAAAATGACTTCCTTTGTCTGATAAGAAGTTTCTGATTTTAAGACTGTCAGAACATAGGTATTGAAAGTCTTTACTTTGTCCTAAACAGGTACGGGGTTAGCACGTCTCCTCTGGCCAAACAGCTGCCAACACTGGCGCTTTACCAAGGAGGTCGCGAAATGATGAGGCGTCCAATGGTTGACAATAAAGGGAGAGCTGTGTCTTGGACCTTCAGTGAGGTGTGTTCAGGTGTAAAGGAGGGCTTACTCAATTGCGCACGCACACGTTAATGCTAATGTGAATGTCATCTGTTCCCAGGAGAATATTATCCGAGAGTTTAACCTCAATGAGCTCTTCCAGAAATCCAAGAAGTTGAACAAAGGTCGTGGTTTGAAGGGAGAAGAGCAGGGCAGCTTTGAGCCAGAAGAGGGCAGTGATGAGCCCCAGCCTGAAACTGAAGACCAGCAGCAGAGCACAGAGACCAAGAAAGAAAAGTGAGCTGTACACTAACACAGACCGAGGTGTCGGGAAGTCTTCAGTTTTCTTTCTTCGCTTTACATACATTGCAAAAGTCCAAAATATTGCTGAATGGATAGAAGAAATCAGCCTGAACCACTAAACATCTAACTCCATGCCAAGTCTGGACTGTGGCAAATTAACTCCTTCAATAAGCTGGACGTCTGTTCTCCACTCTGGCTTTGGTATGCTGCAGTGTGGTTTGGACGCAGCCACAAACATCTTCAAGCAGTGATCCTGAATGTTGTTTTTTTTTTTTACAAATCTTAAGTTATTTGTGAACAAATGCCTTTTTGTAATCACTTTTTGCCACTTTCAATGATATCTTTTCACTGTATGTGGACTTGCATTTTTGCCTGTGACTCTGCTAAGTGTTTACGAGTCAGATTTTTCAAAACCAAAGGAAGTGATACTGAAATTAAATGTGTGCATTTCAACTCAAGACTCACTTAGCGTCAGTTTGACCTTTTTTATTTTGAGAAGACATCTTTTTAAAAATTCTTTATAAGGCCATTTTGGAAATGTCAACGTATTTGTTACAGATATTTGTGAAACCCATTCATCACAGCCCACAATAGCAATATTTAAGTATTCTCACATACAAGTATACTTATTATACTCCACTTTAATTGTTCAAGGACCACCATCTATGGCCAGAACAGGAAGAAATTAACACAGGTTCTTCTTATCTCCATACGATGGCTGTTTGTGCCATTAATGATGCCTCTTTTATTGTTTCCACCCACACATGAATTTGTGGGAATTTGACAGTATTCTCACAAGTATGCACACCAGTGAAGCATTCAGCACAACAAAGAAAAATCACATGCACACCAAAGATATAGCCAGGGAGGGTTTAAAACTTGTAGCACAGTCATTTGGCTTGATGCTTGAGTGCTTCAAGCGTGTCTTTTCCCTAAAAAAATGTGCTACCAAAAGCCAGCTTTAACATTCTTCTCCAAACACTGCTGTGGGCTTAAATCAAAAAATAAAATAAATAAAAACCATTGCTGTAATGCCCAACTCTTACCTCACATACACGCCTCCCTGCATCCACTTATTCCTTTTATAACTTGGCTGTTGGTAAAAAAAAAAAAAAAAGTTAATTGTACCTTTCAGACTTAAAAAAAAAACAAAACAAGGAAGGCATAATTTATCAAAAAGTGTAAAAAAAACCAAAACAAAAAAACGACCCAGATTGCTAATCGATCAATGCTTTCAAGGCAAAAAGAAAGAAAGGGTAAAACATTCCCAAATTGCAGACCAGTCCCTACTTGTCTATACAGTGGTGTGATTTCACTTTTACATTTATAAACCTTTTTCTTAAAAATGTCAATACTTTTTTTCTTTTAAAAAAGAAAAAAAAACAACAACAATAAACTATTCTGAAATTGTGTCCAGAACTACAAGGTTGCCTTGTCTGCTGAAATAAATAAGCCCTTCCCTTGCTGCCCCTATTTAGCTGGCCATCTGATAAAATTATACGGTTCTGCTAGCATCATGAGTGACAGACAAAACATTACAGAAAAAGAAACACCAAAAGACATACAATGATCTTAAAGCTACGAACAGATTTTGCATAATGTCTCTAGCATTAACATTGCAAGCGTACATTCCACAAAGATGCTTGTGCTGCAATCATGATTCAGAATTTCTTTGTGGCTTTCGAAAATTGAGCTCAGTTACTTGCCACTTCAGCGGTTCAGAAGGATCATCACTCTTTGGATGATGAAAATACCAGCAAAAGCTCATGAGCGGCTGATGCAGCCATCAATTATAAACAGGCAACTGATTATAAATCGCTTTCATGTATCATCATACACAGTACATCTGCCATCCTCAAGTCATCTTCAATTCCTGACAGTCTGACCCCACAATCTGTAAGATTTCATACATTTATATAAAACAACACTTAAAAAAAGATTTATAAAACTAAAATGATACTGTGTTTATAGGTTGGACTCTTCTCTCCATGATTCTTAGCAATAAACATGTGGTGTGGTCCATTGAGACAGTGATGGTTTCTATTGGTCAACAGTCATGAATTCTGTTCTTACATTTTCATCCACTGGTTAAAGGCCATCCTTCCCTCAAATGTCATATACTGTTGTCATTACTCTGTGCTAATGTACCAAAGGAAAACATCGAAGAGCTAAGCATGTTCTATAGACAAATCTGTACCTAGCCGTAATGACACAGTTACATCAGGCTATGGCTCTCAAAGTGACTAATGGAAACAAACTGATCCTGTGAAAAACCAACCAGTGTCCCCACGTTACTCTTTGTTCAAATCTGAAAGGCTGGCAGAGAAGAATGCCAGTGGTGATACAAAGATATCAAAGTGAGTACCAGACAGGCTGACTCCTTTAGTTCATTGCGGTGGAAAACTGTCTTTTTTTCCCCCCAGGAGCCTTCACAAGTGAATAATATCCAGCACAGTAGAGTAGAAACAAGTGGAAGTTGTCCAGTGACTTTTCCCATCCTTGTGATAGACCGTGAAGGATGTCTGTCGCTTAAACGGATATCTCATAAGTGGTCCCTCCGACGCCCGTCACCTTCTTCACCCCGCCCCCAGGTTTGGAAGTGGTGTGATTGGCCACAACTGTGCGAGAGGTGGATCTGATTGAAAGCCAGCAGAAGAGGGAAAGGACACAGGATAAGGACAGAGGAGAAACGAATGTGGAGGTGAGTCACTTTTCTTCCAAAATAAAAACATTCCAACAACAGAAAAGGTTTTCTATCACTGATCTTTTAAGTCATGTGGTAAATATACTTACACTACAGCCATGCTGCTACATTTTCATTTTAAAACACAATTTTTATACTGTTATTACTATGACCATTATAGAAAAGTATCAGATACAATAAACTTTGTCCATTCAAGATGCCTGAAATGCATGTAACATGACCAGGAGCTGATAACGCTACTGTTCACTGGATTTGTTCAAATAAAATATTGTCACTTATTGTCAGGAGCAGGATGATAAAATGCAGAACTATACATACAAACAGCTGGTAACAGAGACAACTATGACAATTCATTGTCTATGATGAATTAACTAATGGTGGTCAAGGCTCTTATATTTTTCTCTTCTGGAGTGTGATGGGAACATGAGTCACATAATAACTAGTTAGACCTAATCAGGCAGTGAATGCGGCTGTCTATCACATAATTTTCAACCATCCTTGTCTGCATAGACTGTGAGGCTCCGAAAGGCTCAGTTATGAAAACCCTAAAACACCTGAGTAAGGTGAATATTAGATGTAAACATAGCGGAAATTATGCGTTCTACAACAAAAACATATGTGTAGACAAAAAACACAAAGACACAAACGTAGTGCTTTAGGACATTAGTAAATAGCGGTGCAGTTTGGCATGCTATCACAGGTAAGAACTGACATGCTTTAATACGAATCCAAATGCATGTAATTTGTAACAACTGTTTAACAGTAAACAAACAAAGACTGGCTGAAAACCATGAAGGAGGAAAAGGAAGACTCACACAAATCAGGGAGGAAGAGGAGGGCTGACACAAACCAGGGAGGAAGAAGAGAAGGATTAGGAAGAAAAAGAGGAAGAGGAAGAGTAGCAGGCTGACCAATCTGGTGAGAGATCATTACTCACTGTGGAGCCTGTTGCCCTCCTCCAGCTCCTCCTCCTCCCAGCACAGTACCTCCTCCTGTGGATCGAGGCTTGTGCTGAGGCCCTGCCTCCCCAGTATAAGAGTGGGACTTGCCGAGGGAGAGGCTGCGAGGTGGCGGGGAGACAGGAGGCTCCAGTGATCGGACCCCAGGGGAAGAGGATGAGGAGGAAGGGGCACGAAGGGCTCTGGAAGTTGAGTCCTGGTTATGCTGGAGGAGGTGATGGGTCTCAGAGGGCCCAGAGGAGGAGGGAGGGGTTGGGCTGACAGCACGCAGGTAGGCCCTGTGAGGGGAGGAGAAAGTGGCAGAGCCCTGGAGCAGCTGCCCCTCCCTCTGCTGGGCAATCTGAGCTGAGAGGAAGGGCGACGTGTAACCCTGCAGCGGGCTACTGGGTGACACCACCTCAGACTGGCCTGTTATTGTGGCCCCTGTCGCCAAGGGAAACAGAGCGTGAGGCTTTTGTGGCGACAGCTCATGGGCGGCAGACTCGAACTCTGGGCTTTCGGATGGTGTCAGCAGGCTGTCATAGGACAGGCTGCCATTCCGAGGTGTCTGGTTGGCCAGACTTTTGTAGCTGGTGTCTGTTGTGCCTTCTGATTGTAGCGTAGCCAGAGGGTTATGTGCCGTGTGCGCTGAGCGCAGGCTGGAGGAGCGAGAGCCGCCAGCAGACAGAACCAGAGAGGATGGGTAGGAAGTGTAGGAGCGCCCAGTCAAGGAGTAACCTGACATGCCCCCCGTCACCCCAGTCGCGCCAGGGCCTCCGGGGCCCTCACCCCTCTCCCCTCCCCCTCTGCGCGCCCCTACACCTCCCCCCACCACTGTGGCCCCATCCAGGCTGCTCGGCTCCGAGCGATAACTAGGCTGACGGCTGGACTGGAGGATGGAGGGAGACGGAGAGTCAAGACTCTCCCCACGGATCATCTGAGGAGAGGAAAGGGGAGAAGAAACAGACCAAAGGTAGAGAGTGAAGACAGAGAGGGAGTGGGTAAGGAAAATGTAATGAAGATGAAGGCAGAAGTTCAAAGAGGGGAGAAAGATGAAAACCAACATGTTACCCTAGGAATAGATAACATAACCCAAAACATTTTTTCTTCTACAGACTGTAACAGAAAAAAAGTGTGGTGGGGAGAAACTGGATGCGTGATCAGTGCTATACTCCATCATCACACTACTGGACTGGAAACATTGACTGGCTTCAACAAGCACTGCCACTGCATGTCAAAAGACTGTGTATAAACACATACATGGAAATACAAATACATAAAGTGCATGAACTACACATTCCAGTCAATGCAGTCTCAGGGGAAAGGATAGATCCACTCTAACACACAAAGACAACCATAGGGATATATGCACACACAGATGACACTAGCTGAGACTTACTGATCAACCGATGGCCACTGAATGATCAATTTAAAGTAAAAACAAAAAGAGGGGCATGTGTTAACCACAAAGAAAATTAGAGGAAATATCGCCCATTACGATGCACAAGAAAGTTATAGTTATGTGTGGGACATTCATCATTTTGTTTTGAGCTAAATTCTAGAAGCAAAAACAGAATAAAGATTTATACGCGTCTGTAATTTTACCAACTTCTCATCAGGGAAATGTGGTCAACTTTGATCCCAGCTGACTGTTCCTTTAATGCTATTAAAGTTTAATTTCTAAGCTTGGTCAAATGGACAGTTATGCTAATTACCAAAACGATGAGATCATTGACATTATACCTTATTTGGATGTGACAGGGCACTGTGGTTCCTTCCTGGGCTGTTGTAGGCTGGTCTGTATTTGTACATTGATGGAGTAGGAGGTGCCTCAGTCAACAAGCTGCTCTCTGAGAAAAGAATGCAAAAAAAAAAATCTTACTTTTTCCTCAAGATTTATCTTTTTGATTACAAAAAAACAGTCTGTTTACATAAAATCCTACTTAAATATATGAATCATCCTTGATGATAAATATCACATGACAGCTCTTTGACTCTGCGGGAAAATCAGTAGGTGTAGGTGTGCATGGGTCTCACCCTCTGTGTCGGCACGGGGCAGACCAGGGTAACGAAGCTCCGGCTTTGGAGGAGGTGGAGGTTCTGCATCTGCTGATTGGCTCTCCATCTGATCTAGACTGCTTTTGGACTACAAAATATGCACACAAACATCATTGATAGGATCACATAAATTCATTCAAAGTAAACGATTGCAAAGATTTTCAGTTGATACATTCATTTATTACGCATTTTTCAATGATAATTGTAAATGACCACATGCAACATTTTCCTTCTTTGGAAGTGTCCCTTTTCCCCTCAAACAGTAACAATGTGCACAGTTTTTGCTGTGCTAGGTTAAAGTGTGGTTATTACTCACTCTGGTACTGTGTCTGTCATTCTGGATGCCGTTATCCAGAACCTTAGCTTCTAGCTGAGCCTCTGTGAGACTTGGCCTAAGAAACGGTGGCTGTACTTCCACTGCCTGAGGACTTCGCCAGCGGCCCATGTATCTAAGACACAAAGTGCAATCAGATCCTTACAAACAAGCCAATGCCTGCAAACATCTTGCACTCAGAACCTCTAACACAGATGTATTTAAAATAAACAGAGGAGTGAGAACAATGAAAGAGGGGAGAGGAAAAGTGGAAGGATAAAAAGCAGTGGAAAGAAAAGGGTAGTGGAAAAAGAGTAATTGTGAAGCAGAGTGTTTAAAGAGTACCTATACTGGTCAAGGTTATGACATTAATTGTGCTTTGTGTACTTATTTACTTAGAAGCAAGAGTGGTGCAAATTCAGTAACAAAAAAAAAGCGCCACACTGGACCTTTTAATTACAAAATTACATGTGGAGGCAGAACCTATGTGGAGCAGCCATTATCAATCATAAGTTAAGTACCATCATTGATTCCAAGTGATCAAGTGTAAGAAAACAAGCAACAGTCAGTGAGGAAGATTGAGTGGATTGCCGGGATTGCTGGGCTTGTTGTTTGTACAGCTGTAAGCTTAACACTTCGCCAATGTTCTAGGGACGCAACCCAGCATTGGCCAAAATGTGTCATCTTAAGACTGGTGTCTGTAGCACAGGGTCAATGACCAGACCATCACAGCCAAGTTAATCAGACAAATCAAAAACTATGCATCAGTACTGGTGCAGGAACAGCCCGAGATGGACGCAACATGTTGCTGACCATGCCTGACTGATGGAACAGTGACTTAGAACACATGCACTTTTGACAACAGGCTATAACAGAACTCGTCTGATGGAACCGCTAATATTATACGCGACCTTTTGAAAAGGCTAGCAAGGAAAATTCAATACAGGTACCCTTTAAGGAGAGACAGAAAGTAATGAGTGAAGAAGAAAGGAGACTACTGACCTCGGGGCCTGGGAGCTGCAGAGAACATGTGAAATATTCCTCAAGCAGCCATTGGTGAAAGGGTTAACGCCTCCCCGAAACTTCCCTGTCACCTACAGTAAGAGGGACAGACAGAGTTGAATTAAAACTCAAACCTTAACAAAAAGGAATTTGTATAGTATGTGATGATCCTAAACCTACCTGTTCATTTGTGGTCCTTCCACGGGCCACCAGTACAATATGGAACCCAGTCAGTCCAGCAACCGGGACAAAGAACAAACCAGCAACACACATTACAGCCATACTGGGATGATAAGTTCAAGAATCAATCCAGAAGAAAAGGAGGTAAAAACAAGATATGCAAGTGAAGGTCACAGTCTGTAAGTGAAGTCTAGCAATGACTCCTACACGTTTATGGCTGCAGTGTGCCAAGGAAGGATACGTAACGGCAGCATGTGGCGTGTCCAGCTGCTGGCGATGGTGCAGAACATAAACTAAGCCAAAGCCAAATACGTCCATTATGTGGGTGGTGAGTGAGAGCAGGAAGAGGAAGAAATACCGATAATTCCTCCTGCCAATGCAGTTGTTCACCCAAGGACAGTGGTGGTCAAAATCCTAGAGAAGTGAAGAGACAAAGAACAAAGAGTCACAAACACAAGGAGAAAAATGACTGGGGAAAAGAAACGGTTAACTTCTTACCATGGGATATTAAAAACTAAGAATAGGACAGATCTAGGCTGAGATGTCAAATCATAGTTTGCTTTAGAGCTTAGTGTGAAATTAGGAGTTGTTATTAAAACTGAAAGGAAATTATACTAGAGTGGGTGTTTTTTATATATATATATAATTAACTGTCATTAGAAATAAAAAGATTTTTTGTTGGAACCTTAATAGTCAAATGTATATTTACCTCCACACAGTTGTCACAGACTGAGCAGTGCGAACACCGCGGCGGACGATAGAAGCGGCAGGTTGAGCACCACTTCATGCGCACCTGGATGCCTTTGATCTCCACTGTCTTATAAAGTGGAGCACGGAAATCATCCTCTTTATCCTCATCCTCCTCCGCTACAAACAGAAACAAACACTGAGATGGTCATCACATTATACTGGCTCATCATACTGTTGCCAGGCATTGTGTTTCTGCTATCATTTTCTTGTGCATCACAGTTACAGTTTCATACTGATCTGTTTTGCATTTTGTGTTATATATAATGTACTGAAAGACATTTAAATATTATACAGAACTAGAGCTGCACAATATATCCCTTGAGCATTGTCATTGCAATGTGCACGTGTACAATAGTCACAGTGCAGGTGCTGCGATGTCGAAGGCAAATTAACTCAACGTGTTCTCTCTGGGTACCTGACACACACCGCATGCAGCGATCCACCAATCACAATCATTCTTAATCAGTTTGCCAAAGCAGACCACACCCCTGCATGTGGAGTGAGTTGCTGGTAACAACATTGAAAAATGAGCAAGAATGAACAAGAGGAAATCACCAAAAATGAAGATTTGGGGCAACATCAGTTATCTGGAATTACTGTGTGGGAATTATTTTGAATTATTATTATTATTATTATTGTGTTCTGTGTCGACTGCGCCTTGCACCTGTTGCCACAATGAGAGGTAACAACTATTTTGTTTGACCATTTACGTCAGCACCACGCAGCTGTTATATCCTCCCAAGTAGTTTTGCTTATCATAATATATATACACCACAGGGTTAACAAAAATGCAATGGCAGTTTTTTTTTTTTTCCAATATTGTGCAGCCCTATACAGAACTTCTTGAAAGCATTTATGGAGCACGATGAGTATGTAAGACACATGTATGTGTGTTTACCTCTAGGGAAGACACCAGGGTCCATAAAAGTGGCCATACAGAAGTTGGCGAGGGTAAAGAGGAAGATTACAGCATTGTAGATGGGAATAACAAAGGAGACATACTCTGCCAACCACGGGCACCTTTAGAAGATGAAAAAGGAGACACAGAGCTTAAAACAAGTATTACACAAGTGTTTGATCTATTACTTTGGAAAATGGTGGGAAACAGAGACGATAGTAGACAACTGCAGCCCCTGTTGTTAAACACTTCTTGTTATCAATAGAACAAGATAGTTAAGGTCGAACAACATTAGTGAAGATGATCAGTAGAGAAATTTAAGAATATGAAGGTAAACAGCTCACAGGTGTGACTGTATGGCACTGAAAAACAGGACAGGTGTGCTTATGAACCTTTTTAATAAATGCAAGAAAAACGTACTACACATATTCTCATAAACTCGCTTAAGCACAAGTTAGTGCAAATACAAACACATTTTATGAAATACCTAGAGGCACAAGTGCAGCTATATGCGTACAATACATACAGACTTTTACAACAAAGTATGGGTTGGGTTAGTGACTGTCTGTAATGGGGAAACTTACGTGAAGCAGAAGAAGAGGGTGGTGGATCCAACAAGGAAAGTGGTGGCTGCAGAGACCGGGACATACCGGCTGGGGCGAAACGGACGGGGAGGAGCAGAAACTGGACCACCTACTCCTCCCCCAACCCCCCCACCACTAAAACCCGGCATCCGAGAAACAGAGAGAAGGGAGGAAGATAGAGAGAGAGGTAGATATCTACTGTCTACCTAGAGTAAAGGGGTGCTTAACACGTCAATGTGGCAAATAGTCTCTGTTTGGGAGGAGAGGCCATCACTAGACTGGAAAACAAAACCAACACTATGCAAAGCAGCAACTGAATGAAACCATAAGGGATTCTGCATCCAGCAGTATTATATCGCTTACAGATAATTTCTTTTAAATAGCAACATAAAACTCGATTTGCATATGTACAGCTTACCGCAAATATTTGATTTTTTTGTGCATAATTTTAATAGAAGAGTATAAAAGCTAAACTATACAAGAGCAATGTGATACAAAAATATGTGTATGTAATTCATAAATATTTTTGTATGGCTTAATGTAACTGTATTTGGTGCAACAATATAAATAATTTTAAATCAAGGCTACTCTCTGGCACCAAGTACAACCGTGATACTACTGTGCAAGAAAACAAAAGCACAGACACTTGCACACGTGACTAAAACTGAAGCAATCAAGGTTTTTTTCCCCTCTTGAAACTCAGCATTTCTCTAAATACTCTTTTCGGTGCTTGAGTTATGATTATCACTATCAGAGAAAAGAGAAATATAAAAAGAAAAGAACCAAAAATTAAAGAGGTAGTGGGTGGAATAGCAGAAGCACACAGAGGAGAACAGGCAGAGGACTGAGCAGAGCAGCTGCTGATGACTTCTGTGATTGTCCCAAGAGGGCTTACTTAGGCACTGGGTGGGTGGAAGAGACTGAGGATGGTGGCAGGAGAGACCGTTCCAGCGTTTCAAACTAAGTCAGTGGGGGAAAACTACTAAAAGAAATTCACTTTAAATCAGTGTCCAACAAAAAAAGATCCAGCTGGATTACTTAAAAGATGTTTTTTTTTCTTTAAAAAAAAAGTCTTGCCTTCTCAGGTAAAACCACTCAAATAGTGATGTAGAATCCCCTTTGAAGAATTTGAGACCCCCAGCTTCAGTCTTTGTGTCAATACTGGGACAGAATCAACTCATTCCAAAAAGCAGGCCTGCGTATGTTGCTGAGCTTTCACCGCCTTTGGCCAGATCTGGGTGAAGAGATCTCTCCCACCTCCAAATCCTCTGCAGATACACCTCCATTCCGATTCTGCATCTTACGAACAAAGCCATGTGCAACGATGTATTATGTAGTCTGATGCATAGTAGTTCTTTATTCTATCCCGTCTTCTTCTACCCACTGCTTAAGTAGGTGGGATGTAAGATGACCCTGTAGGAAGACAATCTGTTATTAGTGAACACAACCTTTATGGACATGTCACAAACTTGTGTTTCTTCTGATAAGTGTTATGTGCAAAAATGAACAATAATCCTGAGTTCCAGGACTGGATGACAGTTGAAAAGCAAAAGCACATGGAATCTTTATTTGCACAGATGGTTGATTTCAGAGCACAGATTTCTCAAGAAAATCCATAGAAGATGACACAGCACAGGCATCCACAGCATCATTGTATGAAACTGCTCATACAGGTTTGAACAAAGTGAATTTCTATGTTAGGGCAAAGCACAGAACTAAGTGGGAGCAGCAGAAGTTTCACTGTTATTTCACAACAATCAAGCTGACTAACCAACCTCCTACTGTAAGAAAACTCTTGCGTTATACAGCGTGTGTCTATGGGTCTTTCTCACTATTACTCACTCACAGTCAGCTGCTGTCAACCAGACAGCTGGTACCTGAATTGTCCTCAGATGAAAAATGAAACACCTCCCAATGGTTGAACCTGGGAAAAACCCCTTGAGACCTGGATCGGTGACAAGACTGGACGCCTTCAATAGACAGCAGTAACTAATTTCCCTGTCTCCATTTGAAAACTAGTCCGTGTGGTGAAAACGGATCCTGAGTAACAGTGTAATCTGATAGTTTGGACACACCCCTCTTTTCAACAATCAGCAGCACTAACAAATACGGAGCTCTGGCCGAGGCAAAGTGTCACTGTGCCTGTTGTTAATCATCTCATCTGCCCCACAACAAATCCCCCCCACCTCCTGACTATAATGGATGTTAATCCTAAAATCTCCGTGTCGAGCCTTGCCTGTCATGTCACCGCAACAATCTGCAAGCTACATCGTTAAGTGGCCGGTTGAGCTAACTTACTCAAATGTGGGACCTTTATCCAAAACTGCCATCTCATGTCCGCGGCAAGTCTGTACAGTTTCACGTACTGTTAGTGCATATTTTAATCATACGTTACCATACGTTAAATACCAGGCCAGGGCAATGCTAGGATTCAGTAAAGACTCCAATCATAATCTGCTCACACCACATCCCAGCCTCCACAAAGTTCACTTTTAAACTAAGTTACAACACAGACATGATTAATTGTATATGTCCAAAAATATGATACTTATACACACTCCTTTCATAATAATTAGTTAGATCTTACCCAGCCTCGAAAGTTTTTTGCGACACTGCTCAGTCCTTTACCACAGCTAGAAGAGTTTGCTAGCGTTACCTGGCTAGCCTGTACGTTTGCGGAGTTGCTTTCATTGACAAACGAATCTTAAAGTGTAATTACATTCAACTAATCAGTCACAACGAAGAGCTACAAAGCCAAGCGGGACATACTTAATACCGAACATGCGAGTGGTTCTGCCTGTGGGGTGTTGGTCGTGTCGGTCCTCCTTGAGTTAGCCGCTAGCTAACTCGTTAGCTCCCTTGCTAGGCCGACATCGGAATCCAGGAACTAGTGGGTCATCCCTCAGGTGGGACAATCAGCCAATCAGAGACGGAGGGGGTGTGGCTTGTTTGTATATGTCAACGGAGAAAAATGAGACTATGGATCAATATTAATGCTGTATTAGTGTTAAAATAATCCCTGATGTTTAAATAAAGCTGCTGCAGATATTCAAAACAAAAGGAGATAAAATCATAACAATATACGTTTAATCAGAAATGCTTAATTTTAATTAACTGGCAATTTTTGACTTGAGATTCATGTATAAAGAGTAGCGACAAAATATCCACATCTGAGTCTTGTAGTTGACTTTCCCCTCTGTTAATAATTTTTTTGGTGTTAAAGTTGTTATCTTCTCTTTCTCAGGTTCCAGATGGTCAATACAAAACCCCCACAGAACACCCACCTACTATGAAGTCATGTCCTGCTGATTAAACCTAAAATGCAGAGCAATTGGATCATAAATACAGGAAAAACAGACAATGCATTAAACTCTGAATGCAGATAAATAATTATACATATTTTCATACAACTCTCAGTGAAAAAAAAAAAAAATCAAAAGAAGAGTACATATGTAGTCTGAAATGAAAATGTTATTTGAAAGTCATCTGCTGTATGTATGCATGTATATAAATATCAGTGCATTGCTTTTGATGATCAAAGCACAGTTGGTAAATGATTGACTGAGGTTTTTAGTTATACTTAAAGGTGATGTTGCGGTTATATTTGAGCTAGAGTATGAGCTGCCATGTGTTGACAGAATAAACAACTGAGCTCATGTTGTAGTACTTGTAAACAGTTACTGCCATGTTGATTGGTATGTCTATTGGATGAGGCGAGTTAAATGTCCTTTGCCCCAGTTCTATTCAAACAGCAGTAAACACATAAAGCAGAGGCCCTGAAAAAGCTTCAAACATATTAAATGAAATTTTATAACTTTTGAAAAAAGTTGTGGGATACAATTTTGTGAAATATATACCCCCCC
>JAPSES010000002.1:13566088-13594322 GCA_029822895.1 Maxillicosta whitleyi
ATAGATATCCACAAACCCAGTACACACATTTCAAACACCAGACACACAGTGCAGACAGAGACACAAGGAAGCAAAGACAGGGAGGGAAACCTCAGCGGTGAGACAGTAAACTTTGTGGAAAAGACTGAAGAGATCATTGAAGAGAACACAAAAAATACTTTGAAAGGAGAAAATAAGGATTGGATAAGTATCTGAACATCATGGATGGAGAATCATCCAGTCGGGAGACATCAGGCTGTGAGGATGTGACTGACCAGGCAGACAAGAACAACAACAGCCAGGTCTGTATGTTTGCATGTTAAAATCACAGAGTAACTGTGTTTAGTTTTTCAGACCTCACAATGACTGTATCGCTATACCAGGAACAGTCAGTAAAAGTATTTGTGGCTACGGCAGGTGTTGTGTTTGGACAGCAGGACAGGGGAAGAGGTTTCAGTTTACTGTGCTACACCTGTTGTTACTCCCAAGAACATAATAAACACAGACAACCTTCACTAAGTAAAAGATGTGCACAAACAAACACACACACTGAAGTTTCCTATTCGCTCTGATGAGTCACCGCTGCAAATCCTGACCTGGCATGACTGTCACTGCTGCAGGTCAACAGGGCTAAATAACACAGAGTGATATTTAAAGGCCATGTTTCAAAATAAATGAAAAGAAGATGGGAAATTTTGTTCTGAAATCATTAAAAGTATGTGTGAAAAATTAAAGTTAAGTATTTCAGAATATTTTTATTATGTATTATATTAGAGCAGGAAATACATTAGAAACCACAATATGTGATATTTAAATAGAAGGCCAGTTAAAGGCAGAAAAAAATTTTTTACCTGTAATTTCTGCAGAAAGTCACTGACTTAATGTTCAGCCTTTGCTGTTGTGAATAAGTGAGATACTCATCAAATCCTGGATTTTCTTATTGCATTATGTTTGGTAGTTGAGAACAATGTATCCCTAGAGTAAAGTGCAGTCACTAACTTTAGTAAGTCTTACATAATATTACTGTAGTGCATAATTCGTTCATATAATCTGAGACATTTCGGGAATATTACTAACATATATTAGGCTTAAGTTACTACTAATACGAATGAGTTTCCCTGGACACAAAGTTAATGTGTCTCAGTTTGACTGTTAACATGCAGCAAAGACTAACAAGAAAGGATGTGATATGATAACATCAGAAGCTGAGAAAACTTGCTAGAAATCGACTTCAGTGAAAAATGGTTAAATGAATGCATGAGTGAAAGGTGAAGTCTTCCTTCACTTTAATCTGAGTTGTAGCTCTTCTTCTTTTGCAATAAATGAATATTTAGCCTGAGAAAAGTTCTCACATGCTTGTTGTTTCTGAAGCAGCCAAATGTGTCTGTGGTGGAGGTGTTCTTTTTGGTTGCTATGTTACAGGAAAAGTGATGATTACCTATAGTTTTTACAAGCAATTTATGGTTTATTAAAAGTCAAAGTATGTCAGACAAATTCATTGTTTTTTGCATGAATTGGTCGTAAAATATGATCTGACCTGCAACTTAGTTTCAAGTACAAACAAACATGTTCTCAATCTATTCCAGCACCAACAATTATCAGACTCTAGAAGGAGCTGACTGGAGTAAAGAGTTGGCAAACCTGATATGCTATCAATACAATTATTAGATTTAACCTACACGTGGAGCTACTTTCACTTACAAAAACATTCAATTTTTTTGAGTTTGGTATTCAAAAGGAGCATCTGATATGAACTATGCCTTGCAAAAAAGAAACCTTCAATCAAAAAATGATGATTTGCCTAAAACTGGACATTATTATAAAGTGATTTCATACACTTTAGCGATTCATCAAACGGCTTTAGTAATGTAACTACTCTGATCAGAAGAGATTATTTCTGCAAATTAATTGAATCTAAGGTTTTTTTTTTTCAGTAGCATCATGAATGTTTAATAGCTGTGTTCAATAAAGATATGAATAGTACAATCGTTTGTCTGGTATTGTCACATTTTTATTATCAATTTACATAGAAAATCATGAATTTCACCTAATTTTATGGCCACTGTATATGTATATTTTTCCTTTTCTGTAGGTTAACAAGTCAGTGCCAGAGGAGTGCAAAGACCCAGACAATGAGCCTTCAGCAGGAGAAACAGCTGAAGATCAGGGGGTAATGGTAAAGATGACAGACAAGGGTGAGGACAATACTGAACCCAAAGAGGAAACACAGAAAGTAGGTGCAGGAGATAAAGATGAGACAGAGGCTGTGTCAAAGCAAACTGAAGGTGTGTCTGAAGAAGACGGACGAGATAAAGACAAAGCATCTGCTGATGTTGACACGAAGGATCCTGAACCAGCACGAGGTGAAATAGAAGAGGATGAAGACAAGACAGGGAGACAGTCAGAAGGCGATAAAAACTGTGAAATGGAGAAACATGAAGAGGAGATAAAGGAGAAGAAAAAGGAGGAAGATGAGAGGAAAACAGAGGAGAAGGGAAAGGAGGAAGACAAAGAAACAAAGGCAGGGGATGACAAAAAACAAGGCAAAGAAGAAGTAGAAGCAAAGGACAAAGGAAAGGTCAAAGAAGCAGAAAAACCAGGGAAGACAAAAAGAAAGACTGGATCCACACCTTCTTCTTCTGTGCCTCGTGCTCTGCCTCGACCTCGACCATCTGCCCGCTCTATTAGAGCGTCAGCTAAAAATGACATCATTGCAAAGTTCCAACAGGGCGCACCCGAGTAAGTCAAAAAACATTCTGTGAAGTGCCAGTCAAAACTCATGTTAGTAGAGTAATTAAAGAAGAAATGCCCTGTTGTGATATTTTCAGGACACCACTACCACGTAACTTCAAGATCCAGAGGTCAGCTGCAGCCGGGGCGATGGGGGCCTCCATCAAACAGAAGATCCTTCAGTGGTGTTGCAACAAAACTCGCAAATATGAAGTGAGATTCATGCAGAATTGTTACATATACTTATTGAATTTCATAAATAAGAGAGGTTAGTGTACTAGATATGCTTCCTTTTCTGATCCTTTCCCTTTATTTGCTTTGTAGGGGATCAATATAGAAAACTTCTCATCGTCCTGGTGTGATGGAATGGCATTTTGCGCTCTGATTCATCGCTTCTTTCCTGATGCCTTCGACTATAGCTCCCTGAATCCAAAAGAGAGGGAAAAAAACTTTACTTTGGCTTTCCAAACAGCAGAGTATGAAGCATTTATTAAGCATTATCTCTCATTGGTGCTATAGTTACTAAATTAACCGGACTGTTTATGTTGAATTATTCAGTGAAATCATCCTCCTGTGTTGTGAGCATGTGCAGACATGGGAGGTGGAAAAACACCACAGTGCTGTTTCTGGGCCAATTAGTCTTTGTATGCTTGAGTTAACCCTGATATAAACTGTAATAATGTGAGCTAGAGTTCACTTTTAAACCATAAAGACCCAAACATCCACTGGCAACTAAAATTATCTACTGATCTATAATCTTTAGTACCTGTTGATCCACTAATCCTAAAAATCCATGTAAATAATTGGTGCAAAATGAAGTCTTAGATATGACCCATTTGGACGTTCACAGGCTCCATCATGAATGTGGAAACACCGTCATCTTCTACAGCATCGATTCACCAGTAAAACCCATTGAGTTTGATAAATGACAGTGGATGGAGACGCTTGTTTTTACATGCAGTTAATGATATCTTTGCTGGAAAAGTCACTTTTTCTTCAGTTTTCTCTGTTCGTCAACTTTAATCTGAGCTTTTATGAACATCTGCATGATCCGTGAATTAAATATAGGAAAATACCTGATTTTATTTCAAAACATCAGAGGATTTTATTATAATAAATGGTAATAAATCTCTAAAGAAAGGTTAAATATAGAGAAAAATTCATTGACACAAAAGTAGCACTGGGTTTTTATAGATTAATAGCAGCTGAAATATTAAATCACTCCAATTAAGGGAAAACATATATTTTCCATGTTTTTGCACATGTAAAATGTATGTGATTTTAAAATATTTTCATGCAATATGAGCAGTTGATATCTGGAAAATATGTTACAGTGTGTTGTAATCTGGGCTACACATATTAGAACACGACTGAATTCCACAATCACATGTGTTGATGTGAAATTGACAAATAAAATTCACATATAAAAGAATGTACTTTTATAGTTTTGCTATTTAATTTCCCAACTTTCTTTGTGTAAAAAGAAACAATGCATTTTAATGCGAATGAAGAAGAGACTGTAAATAATGTAAAGTAAGAATGTGAAAGAACAGTAGCATAATAATAATAATAATAATAGTGGTTTCAGAGGTCACTGCATCTTATATTTTTTCAGTAGATCTGATTAATAACATTAGCCAAATATTAACCGAATAAACCAAAAGTAGGCCTATTAAAAATTAAAAAAAAAAAAAAAATACAGTACATGTGTTAGTTTTGGCGGGTGGGGCATGTGCTATTGTTTTCTCCTTATTTTATCTCTATGAATTTACTGACCCCCAGGTCCCTGGCTGACTGCTGCCCCCTGCTGGAGGTTTCTGACATGCTCATGATGGGCGACCACCCTGATCCCATGTGTGTATTCACCTACGTCCAGTCCCTCTGCCACAGCCTCTCCAAAATAGAAAAAGAGAAAAAAGAAAAAGAGGAGAAAGAAAAGGCTACTAAGGAGGTAGAGGAAAGAGAGGAGGATGAAGCAGAAGTACTGACAGAAAAAGATGAAGGACAGTCTGTAAATGATGCAGGGGCAGAGGAGGATGGATCAAAAAGCCCTGAGACGGAAGATGCTGCATTAGTTGAAACAGCATCTTAGACAAAATGAAACCAAAAAGACTGAAAAGACCAAAGAGGGAAGATTGTTGAGCTACTGCAGTGAGGAAGTCTTAGTCTGGCATTGGACTGACCCATGGATGACTATAAATACTGTCAATGTGATGCTCCACAGACCTGTGTTGAATTTCCTGTATTTTGCTGTGAGTTTTTCATTCATGCACTGTTGTGTCCCTGTAAATGTTTGATTTTAAGAACACAACCTATTAATGCTTTGATTTTCTAGTTGTTGTGTAAAAAGTTACACACTAAAATATGATTATTACATTATAATTAAACTAGTTATATAAAAAGTGACCTGTTCTTCTATGATCTTTAAACTACTTCAGACCACAAAACATAGCTGAAAGATACAAGTTTGTGTTATGTAATGTAATTAAAATCTCCCTTTTTTTTGACTGTTTCTAATGAAACCTACCTCCATACACTCTACACCATGCGTCCTGCATATATACTCTGTTTATGCAACAGTACATAAACAAAAAGTACATAGCATGGAATGATAACATTATTGTTGCTGTCGTTTGTCACATTAATCTTAAATTTAATAACAAAATACATTTTGGATTCACTTGTGAAAATTTTAAAGTTAGGAAGTCTTTTCCCAAACATAAGATTATTGATATGAATTTTCTAAATTCTAAATGATATTTTAGAATGTGTATTGTTGAAATATATAATTAAATTGTATCTGTAATTTCAAAGAATTGGAAGATTCTTAAATTTGTAAGATCCAAAAAGAAAGAGAATAAAGGCAATAGCCTGATTTAATAAACCAATAAGTGATTCTGGTTCTAGATTATATAGCCTACTGTACATTGTACACAATCTAAATATTTAAAACATGTCAAACTCATCTTAGTTCAGGGGTCACATTCAGTTAAACTTCCTCAGGTAAAATAAAGCATAGTAAAATAATAGCATGATAACTTATAAATAATGAAATGATAACCTCATTTTATCTTTTTATACAAAAAGGTTAATATTACAGTATGAAAATGTTTACATATACTAACTATCCTTAAACAAAATCGCGAACTTTTATGAAAGAAAAATTATGTGTATATATACACACACACACACACACACACACACACACACACACACACACACACACACACACACACAATAACATATACAGATCACAGTGGATCTAAAATGGCACAAGAATTTAGTTACAGGTGTATGGAACTGAAAAATATCGCATTTAACTTCACTGTTGCAGATTCATCATGTGGACTGGTGGTCTGTTTGACACTACTTATTTAGAACCATATGAGTTTAAAACATGTGTGTTACGTACAACTTTGGTGGTTTCCTTGGTCTTATTACAAATACGCTACAGACAGAGGTAGTAACCCAGGTTGTGTGTTTTCGGTGTATTACGGTAATAAGCTTCATGCTACCGGAAAAGGCCATTGTGTTGGCCCTCCGGAAGGCTAACCCCCTGACGGTGTTGTCGCTTTTGCCGTCACTACAAACACAGTTCGTGGAGTGAAACATGTGTACAAACATGCCGACGGGCAGCCTGAACCTGGAGTCCCAGCTTTTATCCATAATGGACGTGCTGGTGAAGGCGGCGGTGGCGGAGATCGGTCAGTTGTTCTCGGAGAGCTCCTCGTCCCTGCGCCTGCATCTGACACAGAGCCTGAAGGAGAACGAAAGCCTGAGGATGAGGGTGAAGGTGATGAGGAGTGAGCTCTTCTCCCTCAAGCTGCAGACCAGGACCAATCGACCCACCAGCCGCTTCCTCCCGACGAGATCCAACACCCCCAAACCGCGGAACAGGACTCAAGGTAAAGACTTTCACATGAAAATACTTCATACTGAGCACAGAAGGGCTGACAGCGCCCCCTAGAGACCCACTGCACCTCAAGTCCTGTCAGGATAAAAGTTGGAGCTGACACTAAAATAACACAGGCCTGAGAGCAGGGTGTCACACTAATATTTCCGTGTTTGTTCAGATATTTTACACATAGCTTGTTCTAAAAGTGTTTGCACTTTAGTGTATTTAAGTGTATGCTTTAATTTCAGAGTACACTGAGACATTAAACTGCATCATTTTCAATTAAATTCTGGAAGAATTGGGGTGTTCTAACACTTCTGACCAGTAGTGTGTGTGTGTGTGTATACATACATGCATACACACACACACACACACACACACACACACACACACATGACTGACTGACACAAAATCTACTCTCATATTCTTCATTGTCTGTGCATTTTAATTACAATGCTCATTTAAGTTGGTTTGTTCTGTTTTCGTCCACTAGCTTTAAAACCATCTACTGATCAACCTGCTTCTGTTACGATTAATGCTGAAAACAAGACATCCTCCCCTGTTCCTGAGAAGGTAAATTCATCACATGTATGCACTTTGAGTAACAAAGAAAATCATTGTTTGATAATGTACATGTTTTGGGTTTTTTTTAGTGTTCAAATGCACCAAGCCCAGATGTCATCCTTATAAAAGATGAAGATGATGCTGATGGATGCAGTTCAGTTGGAGGTGATAATAAGATTTTTTTCCCTATCATGTATTAGAAAGATAATTGTGTTTTAGAGAAGATACCTAAACATATCATTGGGAAATACTGGATGGTGTTTATTTCAGTCGGGCTTAATGTTGAAAATATAGTCTAAAATGAAAAACATACATTCCTAATACAAATATAAGATCACATTCTTAATGTTTTCAAATAAGATTAGTGATGGGATATACATTTATTTGTGAAAAATGTATTGATTCCAGCACTGAGTCACTATGTCAAGGGATCCTCGAGTGCTACTATCCTGCATGTTTTAAATATATCCCTCTTCCAACACACCTGATTCAAATGATGAGCCTATCACCAAGCTCTGCAGAAGCCTGGTAATGACTGTCAGGTGTGCTGGAAGAGGGAAACTTCTAAAACATGCAGGATAATAGATCTCAAGGACCAGGATTGGTGACCCCTACACTATGTGATAAGGAAGGTGACACTGGACCTTACTTTTTAATACTGAAATTATGGAGCCCGTTTGGTTTTTGGCATGTGAGGGGAAAAAAAAAAAAAGTCATGCATGGCCACGAGAAAAGTAACTCATGGCCACGCATTAGTAACTCATTACCTAATTTCATAGCAGGAAGAAGGAGCTTCGCTAAATCTCTGTTTCAATTTGTGTATAAAGTGCAGATATCAAACTAATACTGTGAAATCAATCATATTGAAAGGAAAAGTAAAACCGAAGGAGACACATTGACATATGAGACGCAATAAAATCATAATTTTTCGGCAATAAGGTTATGTTGTGTCCATGTTCAGTCCAGGAGGACACAGTAAAAACACGGTTCTAAGTAGAAGTATAAAAGTAGGAGTGTTTACATGAAAAAATATATTGCAGTGTTTCTATTGGTGTAAAAGTGCACGATATGGACCAATCAGACAGTTTGCCGTCTGCTGTGCGGAATCTGGTAGCTGTGGAACCACAAAAGTTGTAGAAGTAATGGAGACAGAAAGGAGACAATGAGATTTCAGAGATTTGTGCATATTTAACGTTTTAGCATTTATGCATATTTAATATTTAGCATTTAGTGTTACTTATCTTGTCGCCACACATTACTAACTCATGGCCACACAGTAGTATTTTTTTTCCTAGCAGGTCACCAGAAGGGTGAGCACTTAGTCACAATGCTTTCTTTTAACCCATGAGTCAGAGTTTATGACAACAGTGTCATTTTATGGTTTTCTTTTTCAGGCCAGAGTGACTTTGGAAACCACAGTGCTCAGGATGGTGTCACAAAGGCTATCGAGTCTGTTGGTGTCTCATGTCTGACTGATGGTGATGGGTTGCGAATTGTGAGTGTTCACGGTCGTGGACAAGGGCCTCTGAAAGACAACGAAAGCCTGTTCACTGCCACTGAACTCCAGACTTTTGGTTCTTTGTCATCTGACCCCAGTGTCACCCATGACAGTCTCCTGAATTTCACCCAGGGAAGCAATGAAACACTGAGTGGGATGCAGACAGATGGTACTGGGATGATGACGAACAACCAGATGGAAAGAAATCAATCCTCTCAAACTGCTTCACCTTTAACAAACATGTTAAGAGGCGATGGTGCCGGAGGTCATTCCAGTCCTGTCAAACAGCTCAGCTCTGTCTTCTCCGGTGCCACCAAACCGCTGTACTGCAATTTCTGCCACGAACACTTCTCCAACCGGGACGACCTGATAGCACACCGGGCAGGTCACACCGGTGAGTCACCTGTCACTTGTTCCATGTGCAGCAAGATATTTGTCAACAAGCATACGCTCAGCATCCACATGCGAATACACACCGGGGAGAAGCCGTACGTCTGCCCGCAGTGTGGGAAGCGCTTCACGCAGAACGGTGGCCTGAAGATCCACCTGAGGACTCATTCAGGGGAGAAGCCGTACACCTGCTCTGCATGTCCTGCCAGCTTCAACAATCCCAGCAACCTGCGGAGACACATGTTCACACACAACATCATCTGACCCGGGGATCGAGGACAAATACTTCAAGGGCTTCTTCGTTCTTCAGCTGCATCGTTCACCATCAGGGCTGGGTGACACAGACAAAAAACTGAATCTAAAAACTGGAACTCAAGACAAAACTTGATTCAAACACAGTTTTCTGCACTGAAATTATATGCAGTATATGTGTAATGTCTGAAATAACAACAATAACCAAAAAAGCACATATAAGGGTGTGAGATATTTGTTAAAATATAGAATTGATAAATAAACAGGTTGTAATTTAACTCAATGAATTGAATTGATTCAATGTATTTCCCAGCCCTATTCAGCATGTACTATTTACTGTTGTTATATTTTGGGGAGGTAGTTTTTAATCACTGTGTTATGGTCTTGATTGTTATGTTTCTAATTTTACCACTGTCATCAGTAAAAATGTACTTACTAAGTACCCTAATGTGTAGAGTGATGATCTTATCAGTGGATTTAGTTGACTGCTGTGGGTTAGGTCTCTAAAGGGGACATAAACATAACAACAGTAAAATAAATACATGATGCAGCAACAAGTGATCAACATGGACAAAACCCCTGTGGTGGTAACTAAATTTTATAAAACATCAAGAAGAAATTGCTGGAATTACATTACTTTTGATAAACTTACTTCTGTTGCTTTTTTTGTTTTTTTGCAAATAACCTACAGCAATTTAAAAGAATATATTTTTCACCATTACTTACATATTGTTTTAATATTGCCCTACATGCCAATAAGTTTTTTTTCTTATTGTGCCCATTTTAATAAAGCCATTAAAGGAACATCTATTAACATGTATTTTAAAGATTTTTTTAAGCCTTAGAGTAAGTTATTATGTTTTTTAAGGATGTCATACATTAGTCTGTCATAGTTTATCACATCAAACATTAGAAAGATGAAAAAATAAATACTCGAGTCCTAAACTTGTTTTGTGTAATAGTCAAAATATACAATTCATGTGCAATTGCATCATTTTCACATTTTAGAACTGGAAAAAATGTTATGTGGATGCATTGATAAATTATATTAAATTCTCCAGTTCTTGTCTCCTGCAAGAGAGGAAATTTTTAAATACTAAATCTAAAAATCTAACGCTTCTAATGTTACAACTGTAATTTCTTGACATCAGTTATAACATACCTTGACTTAAAATCATCTGAACCCAGGACTTTGAAATTTTTGCCATATTATTAATGAGCTTCTTGATCAAAAATATTGTCAGACATTTATTTTTGTGTGTTTTTACTTGCATTGTAAGTGACACTCAAACTACCTCCACTTACATCTGGTGCCACTTTTCCACGTTAGAAGCAGAAGTCAGCTGTACGTAGATTCTGCTTGTAGATGTGTTGGCTGAATATACAGTTATAAATAAATATGGATTGGTATTTCAGCAGCTGGTATCTGACATGTGGCTCTTTTATTTTGGACCTCTAGAGTGCAGCATTGTTTTTAGATTTTTAGTTAGAATAGTGACTCAGGTTTAGGCCCACTCACATTACAGTGGAGGTACACTTAAGAAAACTTGGGAAAATTCCTTGCATTGTTCCTCTTTCCACTCTGCCCACACTGCATGTATCTAGTTTCACAGTGATTTGCTCTTTTTTTTTTTCCATCCAGATGCCTATCAAATCATAGATATAATAATCACCAATAGGCCATAATGTTATCTGCAAATACTGTGGACAGGAAAAGATGAATTGGGATTTGCTTACACTCGTGTACCACAAACAGTTCATATGATTCAGACACATCAAATTATTACAGAAGAGGATTATGAGCAGATGGTGATGTAGGATGTTATGCGTAAGTGGTTTTGGTTTCATATGCCAATAGTTTTGTCGCGCTGGTGTGGAATGCGTTTTTGTACTTCCCCAAGAAATGCTGCTTCCTCTCAGGCTATTGTTCTTGGGCAATCAATGAAATGACATCAGTGTGAGTATGAGGGATAGGGAGATGGGAATAAATGGGAGGAGAAAAGAGGCGGAGGGAGGCATATTTATTCTACTACTGCACCAGTAGTTAAATCCCCCAATACAAAGAAGCACGAGCATATCACCACATGCATGTTTCAGCCTAGCGGCATGTCCGATCTAGACTAAAAGGGGGTTATTTGCAATCAGGTTAATGGTTTTCGGTGACCGAGACGTCCTGAAACTTGTGACAAACACCTGTGTGAGAAGAGGAATTGTGCGCGCGCCGTCTTTACGGTAAAGCAGCTTGTTGATCCCGCCCTCTCTTTGATAGAAAACTCGGTGATGTCGCTTCGTCTTTAACGAGCTTGACCCAGAACCCAGGGAAGGAGGGGAAAAGAGGGCAGAAATCACGCATTAATAAAAGGAATAGCCTGGAACGGCCCGAGACACGCATTGCAGGAGCAGGTGAGTGAATTTATAAATCGTAAACGATGGAATAATTTAGATTGGTTGCGTTTTTTACTGGTAGTGGGTGCACTGCAGCGTTGGCAAGGAGTGGTCACATCATCGACAGATCAGCAACACGACTCTCCGAGGCTAACGTTAGCTAACATGCTAACTTAAAGTTCATACCTTCCGTCGTGTTCCTGCTATTTATCGTTCACACCCTGATATCTGACTCGCATGAGACATTTACTCAGTTCGTTTAGTGTGATAGAACCGAGCAGCGTGGTTAGAATCATCTTTAAACGCCGCTGAGTTGACCAGGCGCTCACACGCTAACTTCAGCTAATCTGTGTTTGCTATGCTAACGCTAGCCTGGCTCCTGGCACCGCTCTCAGTCGGCTATGTGGGTTATTGTGATGCTAACGGAGCAAGACAGCCAAACCAGGTCATACGGGTGCCGAGCGAGCATTCAAGCCAAATGGGATGATTTGATGTCCAACGTTGTCATTTATCTGCGTTGTAGCGTTAGCATCACCACTGAAAACATAACATTCACATGCGCAAGTCTTTGTTCTTGACAGTCATTTTATACCGACGTGTAATTGTTAGTTTGGTTCTTTAATGTAGTCAACTTTCTGTGTTGCCGTTGCCCTACATCGCCATTTTTTAGATGGCGAATCAATTCACAACAGTTTATGGTACGTTGCAAATATTAGATCCATGAAAGTTGCCCCAGATGGGTCACGGTGAGGTCTGGTGCTAACGTGAGAGGTTTCGGTTTGGTTCATAAACTTGACAGCGTAACGATCAGGCGGGTTTACATCACTAAGGTGGACTTTGTTTGATTTCTTAGACAAATATTTTTTCACTGATTGTTGACCTAGTTGGTGGAACCGTCTATGGTGTCTGGTTTTAAGTCGTCCGTTTGCGGTGTTGTGACAAAAGGCAATCAGCTGCCAAAAACTGTCTGGAAAGGAGAAATCGCCATTTAACCAGTCTAATATCCACTTGGATTTACCGAAACCGGTTAAAAAGATACTCTATTTTCTTGTGCCTAAGTAGTTTTAAAATCCAGTAAATACAACAAATATTATGCTAGCCTGGAAATGAGACAAGGACACTGTAAATGAATGAATTGAAAACAAATCACCATTTATGAAAAATACAGCTTTTCTGATTTAACACCACAGTCACAGATACTGGGGACATAGTCTTTTCAGTGCTGGTCATTTTCCCTGAAATAAGATTGAAAACAAACTACTTAAGATGTCATAATTTTATTAAGCAACAAAGATAATAGCATCCAATGACAAGGCATTGTTGTCATTTAAGGTAACTGGAAACCAGCCTAAGGTATTCAAAACAGTGAGTATGTATTGGATTTAGTTAAAGGGTGGTGGTCTTTCCGTTGTCGTCTCTTTCCGGCAGGGATTGCTTAGTTTGTCAACTTATGAACCAGTTGGTTTGGTCCTGTGTGAACTTGTTTTCTTAGGAGAATAACTGGGTGGGGATAACTGTCAGCCTCAGTATGAACACCTTAACTAGCGTTTTCCCCTGTAAACAGTGTTTGAGTGCAGGATCACAGTAGGTTAGTGTCTACCCTGTGGGCTGTGGGACTATCGTGGTATATGTTTATGCAATATGCTTGTAGTTAGTAGTGGGTCAGGTCTTATGCTGACACCACTAATAACACCATATCTAACTGTGAACGCCCATTCATCAGCCTTTGCTCTGTTCTTGTGTCCAAATCATTGTCTGATTGTTGATGCTTGCTTCAGACATTGACTACAACTCAGTCTCTGCTCTTTTGAGGTGTGTAGGTTAATCCACAGCAGGTTTAAAGTGTGTGAGCCTATGTATGTGTGCATGTTAACATCACGCACGTATGTGTTAGAAGGTAAGTGGATTAGTGGGCTAAAGCTTCAATCCCATTACAAGCCACGCTCAGTCTAAACCAGCACCAGTGGCATCACACAGACTTATCTGTAAACTGCAGTGTTAGATTCATGAACAGATGTGCACTTTGATGGTGAATGTGTTTGAAGGGGAGTTTTGGGTGTTAACAGCAGGTGTAGGCACATATTGCACGCAGAGGAGTTTCATAAAGGTTATATTGTTGTTACATGTGAGCATGATCACAGATGTCTTCTGACAGAAGAAAGTGAGTCACGCTGACTGATGGGTCTGGTATCAGATGGAAATGTATGACTCGTGGTGTATTAGGACTCAGTCAAATGTTTAAAGAGTCTCTGTGTTGTTGACCTTTAAGACACTGTGCTTGACCCTTTGACTGTTACTGATATTTTTGGAAGGGAACAAGCCACTGTTTGAGCTTGTTTCCTCACCATTTAAAGACTTTTAAATCAGTTTTGACATATTTTTACTTATTTTTATGCTTCTTTGTACACAATTTTCTATATATTATATTAACTCACTTATAATTGTCAAAGTGTGGGTTCCAGTCAGATTTTAAGTCTTAGCTCAAACACTGTTGGTCTTTTCCAGTCTTGCCTTCCTCTGGAGTTGTTGTGTCCTGAAAACTAGCATCAATTGCCTCTGTTAGGGTTAGTGTAGTACATCCACACTGACTTACCCTCGACAGTGTCCTGTGAGCCGAATTTTGGTCGAAAAGAAAGTAGTCCGGCAAGTTTGTGGGGTCACTAAAATAAAACTTTTTTTTTTTTCTAAAAACCAGCATGTGTTCAAAAGAGTGATTTATTTGCATCACAATGTCCATGAAAGTCAGACATCGTAATCACTTGGTCCTACTTTCTCTCATTTACTATCAGCAGTGAAACAGGTAGCCTAGCTGTCATCTTGCAGCAGCGCGCAGAGGTACGAAGAGAGAGAAAGTAGGGCCAAGTGTTTACGAGGTGTGACATTTTTGTGGACATGGTTTTGTGATGCAAGTAAATCACTCTTTTGAACACATGCTGTTTTGAGAAGAAAAACGTTTATTTTTTTAGTGACCCCCAAACTTGCAGGACTACTTTTGTTGTGACACTGTTGGAGGTAAGTCAGTGTGGATGTACTACACTGATGACATACTGATGTCATACAGATTCATGTCAAAAATCCCGAACTCTCCCTTTTAAATGTTGAGCATTGAGATTTAGGCTAGCAGCTTTTTTTTCTGTTAATTGATTAAACTGGGATGTGCAGTCTGTGGGAATGCAAGTTGAAATGAGAATATGATGATTTATTTTATTTTTTTCTCAGCTTGATCACTTCAAAAAGGCCATTAAAGCAGAACTGAGAACAGTTGGTGGAAAACAATATTAGCAAAATGGGAAGTGGTTTGTGGTCGTATGATCAACATATTGACTTTGGGGACTTTCCACCACTAAACATAGGGTTAATGGTATGCCAGAAAGTGGGTGCTTTATTTAAGTGTGCATCTTAAAGGTTCTCTTGGTTTGTGTATATGAGGATATATAGCTTGGTTGGGAAAACGTATTCCTGGCAAGCCAGTGCAGCTTTTCATGTCCTTCTACTCATCTCTGATGTAGAATCCACAACATCCTGTTTCTCAGGAAGTGGGTAGAAGGGAAAAAGGAGGGGAGTGGTAAAGGGACAACACTGATTGTTTTCATTGTTCAGAGAAACTCACCGCTGACTTCCAAGGCTGAAACTAACAGCTGTGTCAGAGGGAGACTCAAAGGCAGGAGTCCTATGAATGTGTGGATACTTGGTGGATTCAGCCCCCTCCTCCTACAAAAACACACAAACTCGAATGAACTCGCTCTCCAGTGTAAAGTACATGCATTGCAACACATTTGATTGGATGCCCTTGTTGCTCTCCCGTTCTTCCCCACTTGCCCTAATGGTCTCAGTTGCACAAACTTCTCATTGTTCCATCGACCTCCTAGACTGACAGCTGCGGATGCCCTACACTGCCTGTGGTTAAACCACACACAGAAACACAGACAGAACTGCATTCCCAAGTATCCTTGCCAAGAAATATCACTCACAGTTTATAATTTTTCTTCTATGAATGACACTTGCACTCATTACTGAAATTAGATAGTGTGTAGCATGTCTGTGATTATTTGTTCCTTCTAAGATAAGATGAGGAATGAGACTCTGCAGATTAAACTTCTGGAAAATTGCCAGTTACAGACAGATTGGGGTAAACAAGTAGTTTGTGTTTGGGTCAATATGACAGTTGAAAAGTTATGACAGAAAACAGACCTTTTTAAATGATTGTTAGCATGTGTCATGTAAAGGTTGTGTCACAGTGGATGAGTGGGTGGCCTGCTGAGCTGAATTAGCAGCAGACAATGTGAGGAATTCAACAAAGCTTTTATCTGTTTTTCAGCACTCCTTATCTCTTTCCCGCCTTCTTTTGCTCCCTCTCAGCCTCTCAATCCCTGCTATATGTGCAGTTTGTTTGCTGCCTCTTCCGACTGCCTGTCTGTCTCTATTTTCTGTCTGTGGTGGATAATATCAGCTGTGTCTTGGCTGTGACCATATATAGGCATGTGTGTTACAGGACGGCACTTTGTGATTTGCTCAGGTGGAGGGTTACAACTCTGGGGTGCTGTGGTCAGAAACCAAAGTGTAACGTGTATGAGTATGTACGTGTGACATCAGGCTCTGTGTTAGTCATCGTTCTTCCCCTTGCAAATCCCAGTTTTGGTTTTTAGAAATTCTCTTGTGTTGTGGCATATACTGCTGCCACTCCTTATTTTCTCATCAGACCTTCCCACTCTCCTCCCTTTTTTCCCACACTGGGCACACCCCAAGTTGGGAGTTAAAAAAAAAAAAAAAATTAGGCAAATGTATGTGTGAGTCAGATGTTTGACAGAGTTACAGGAACAGACAGCCTCTGTTGACTCCTTTACTTGTTAAAAGGTGTTGTAACAGTGTATCAAGAATGATATCATTCTGTGTCTCTTTTTTTTTTCACAATCAGATACAGGTGAAACTGTGAGTCATTCATTACCCCTCCCCCCTCCCTTCTCTCAAGCTCATTTCACCTATGCCTTTTTTGTTGTTGGCTCTCAAACTGAGTCTGTCGTTCACACCAACACATTTCATGTGAAGTATATTTCACTTGCAGGTTATTGTTTGTTCACTACATCACTCACTGCACACTCCAGTGATTTTTGGGAAAGTGTCTGTGCATTTTGACTGGACAGAGAGACATTGAGAAACTTGAAATTTGGTCACCCCTCCTCTACCCTGTCGAACCGGTCATGCAGGTGTTTGTGTGCGTGGGGCCATGCCGGGGTTTATTCACCTTTCAAGCTGGGACTGAAAGGGAGCTGGGCAGCTTTTGCAGAAGCTGTATCTACAGATAAGGGGATCTCAGTCTCCACTTGATATAACAATGTCTTTCTCTACAATACAGTCAAGATAAGAGAGGCAGAGGGGGGTGGAAATAAAGGCTGTTCAGAGTAGCAGATTGAAGAAGAAAAGCTGCAAGGAAAAAAAACCCACAGGTAATCTTGGAGAAAGAACAGAGGAGTTAATAATTGAACATATGGTTTGTGGAAGATGTTCACAACTACTATCCTTCTCTTTTGCTGACAGTAGATTTTCTCTGGCCCAGAAGTACATGCATGGTTGACTTCACACAGCCAGCTGCTGTACGCAGGCCAGATGTTGAGTAAATATAGGGTGTGTCTGAAGGCAGAGGCTACTGTATGTCTGTCTTTGTGTCTCACTGTGTTTTTGTCTTCGCAGAGCAAACACAACCTCGTTGACACACTTGTACGGTATTCACACTATGCTGCTGTTTTTCAAACAGACATGCCCTCACTAAAACACATCTCCCACCTTTTCACCCCCCCCCCCCTCTCTCTCTCTTTCTCTGCAGTCCATTCCTCGCTGTTGATCCACCTGTTTCTGGGTTTGGTGGTTCGGTAACTTTCTACCCATGAGCAACTAGAGCTCAGCAATTGGTGTGACCTCTCACCTCTTCTACTAAAGCACGCCCACTGGTGAAGGTGTGTATTTCATATTGTCTCATTCTGAAATCAGTTCTTTAGTTTGTCTGTGTTAGTGTTTCTCTTTGTTTTTTGCTTGTACCATAAACAAAAGTTGTAGTTCTCCATTAAGAATGGCTCTTTTAATATGAAACAGGCTTCTTTTTATCTTCTATTTGACAGTAACTAAGTGGATAAAACTGTTAATTGAGCTTAAATAATAATAAAATAAACCACTACACAGATAGTTATAGCTATATTTCTTTTGAAACCTTTTTTTTTTAGAGAATTGTTGCATAAAATCTTTTTTTCCCCTTTTTTTTTAAAAAAAAAAATCACACTTGTAGTATTCAGACTTTATTTGAATTCACTACGTCTGCTGTTGTTTTAAGGGCTTTGTTTAAGAGTCACAATAGAAAATCTTGATCCCTTCCTTGCATGTGTTGGTGAAGGCAATGTGGTGAATGGTGATGGTGGTGATTAATAACAAAAATATTAGTAAAATTAATTATTTTCATGCATTCCCGCCCTGAAGTGATTCGCGTTTTTAGTTTACAGAAATACGTTGACAGTCATTGTGACATGGACTTGTTTAATGGTGACATGTCCAAGTGACAGCGAAGACAGGATGGTGAGCAACACAAAAGTGCTTTCAAGTCATGCATTAAGACATACATTAGTACAGACATTGGAATAACCCAAGTGCATGAATCAGTTCACATTACAGGCTGTCCAAGGGGAATGTGTTGACAAAATCCCTGTATGTTAAGGTAAAGTTTTTTTTTTTTTTTTTTTTTTTACTTCTTCTGTGAGCTCCAACTAGTAATGCGTCTTTACAGTTGTGGCTGTTATTTGGATGGATGTGGATATTTACTGTTGCAGCGCCTTCAAAAAATGGACAGTTTCCAAGAAGGGTTTATCCTCAAAAACACCCCAGCCTTAGTCATTAAAGAAAAACTATATTGCAGACTTCCTGCTTCATATCAGCCCCAGAAATCCTGCATCCGCCATATCTGCAGTGCTCTCTGTGTGGGGAAAGGTGTGTCTTTGTTTTTGTCAGGCACCCTCTCCCTGTGCTGTAGTTTATACAAGGCCGCCTGAATGTGTGTAACGCCCCCCTCTCTCCCCTTGGGGCCGTGTAGTGTGTATGGAGCAGTGTGAGAGCGCGGCGGCTCTGCTGGAGTCGGTCAGGGAGCAGGAGGTGCAGTTTGAACAGCTGACACGGGCGCTGGAGGAGGAGAGGAGGAGAGTGGGCCTCCCCGCCACCAGCCCCTCGGCCCTGGGTCACCCCCTCCCCCACAAGCAGGTAACGCAACCGAATAGCCCGCAGCATCTCCCGCCCAGAGCCTCCAGAAATACCTGGGCCGTCATTCCCGTCCAATACTCCTATCGAGTTCATCCCTCTGACATCCATACATCCATCCGTTGTTCAACCCGTCGCTGCCTCTGTCCCGCCTACTCTCCACCAGTGCTTGGCGAGTTGGTGTATGTGTGTGTGTGCATTGTTGTTAAAGGTTTGTTTGCATTTGCACCATATCTCGTATTTCCATCAGTGTGTACCGCCTCCAACTTAAAACACATCAGCTCATGCCTGCATAGTTCTGCTGCTGTTAACATGCCTGAGATGGTCATCATACACTCTTGCAGCATGCCTTTCCTGTCACACACACCGGATGCACTTTGACACACACATACACCTTTCTTCAACCCCTGTTAAGGAATTTCAGTTATTTTCCTCTGTGTTTCAGCATGTCTTGGTTCATGTTATGTGGTCATTTGTCGTGCATGTGTTGTATAACTTTGCATCCAACATACAACTTGTTTTTATTTTTTTAAGAAGCCACCTTAAATTTATGTTCCTATTGTATCGTTTTGCATGGGAGTCTATTAGTCTATTATTTATGGTTGCACATACCAACCAACACTTGATATGCATTTTAAAATGACTACAAATCAACTTTTTTCAGAGCTGATATTTTAGTGTTCTTCCTGCTGGAAGCATGCCCCCCAACCTCCCTAGTGGGTTTGTGAGTTTCATGAGTTTGCATCTGTACATTTTTGTCTGTAGGAATATTTCCACAACAGCAGAGCAAGTCTATCGAATTCAGACAAAGACACTGAGGAGATGTTTTGAAAATGGAGTGGACCTCCGGGTTTCCCTTAGGTTTGTGAAGGTGCCTGGTTGGATTGTGCCTGTTGCTTGACTAAATAGTTGCATTTCATTTTCATCTCTGTTCATGTGCTGACAGACTGAATGGTCATAGTAATGATACTGTATCTATATTTGGCAGCTACTTGTTGCTCACTTGGTTCTGACTTAATCTGGCTCTTTTATGTGGTTTTTATTAATTTAGTCAGAAAAATAGCTCTGCCATCAGTTGGCTAGAAGCAACCTTTAAATATTTTGCTCCTTTAAGGGCTTGGTGACATTGATTAGATATTGTTTTGTCTTTTTAAAGAGGCTTGTTTGATTACAGCATAACAGCTAAGGAAAGGTTTATCAGTCTTTTTGACCTTGTGCTATCTCCCCTTTTTAATTTTTATAAGAAATAAGATCGAATGTATTCTCTTCTCTGTTTTTAGTTGGCGACCCTTATATGGACACTGTTCCTCTAACCGTAGGAATGGTGTGTAACGGACTCTGTTATACGGAGGATCAGTCTATAGAGGAAGACTGCCTGTATGTGGGAACTATGTTCCCACTTCCTGAAACTTCTTAACACCAGCCCTGCCTCCCAGTGGACATAAAATAAAGTGCAGTGGGGTTGAGGGTGTCATTTTTTGCTTGTTATACAGCACCCCCACAGAAACACTGAACATGATATTCATTAATTTGGCTGCACAGTTGCTGGAAGAGCTCTATAAAGTAACCCAGTCATTTTGTGTTCATGTGTGATTTATGCTAATGTCAAAGGCAGTTCCATTTCATTAAGTGTTAACTGCTAGGTGTGAAATTTTCAACTAACACAGTGTGACAGTCATTGATGCTGTAACGGTTAAGATTAGGAAGAAGTCGGGTGTAAGGATGAATGGCTGCATTCCACAGTGTCCTCCCTCATGTCTGGCGGTGATTCACTGACCATAAATATCCAGAGAAGGTTTTGTCAGCATTGGACGTGCTTCAGCTGCACTTATCTTGTCTGGGCGAGTGTAGAAAGTAGTCACTGGTACCAGGAACTAAAAATCAAATGCGTAGTCTTATACTTTTCTGTATGCATCTAAAATTATTGAAACAAAAACCGCCATAATGTTCGAAATCTTGTGCTTATTTTTTTTTAAATATAAATATATACTTGTCTTTATGTCCCATCCCAGAACGGGCGCTTAGGTGATGCAGACATAGAACGACTGAAACTGACTGACTCGTATATAAACGGCACACAGGTATGTTTGATAGCAGTAAATTCATCATGTCAACCTAACATTTCCTCTTTCTGCTCTGAATATCTGATTAATATGTACATGTGGCCTATGTGTTACAGTACAGGATGGTGGACCCTGCACACGGCGTTCTTGATGACAGCTACACACCAGAGGATGACTCTCATGAAGCACACTCAGTATTTTCTGATGAGGGAACCACACGGCGGCAAGATAATGGGGTAGGATCACTTGGTACACACATCAGATAAAATTGTCCTTAAAAGTCTAATGTAAACTATTCAAGAATGTTTACATTGTGTGGAGTGCTTCAATGCATCATATCCATTTTGCTCTTTTAGATGAAGAAACCAATATCACGCACAGTCATGCCCTCGGACTCACTGTCCATTGATGGGGGCTTGTCTGTGCCTGGTATGGGCGGCTACAGCGCTACATTGGATCGCCCTTACAGGCAGACTGGAGTACCAGACTACCCCACTGCCACAGTGCCCAGAAACTACCACTATGGCCCTGTAGGTGGTTATGATGACTACCGGGGAGGCCCACCCTCAGAGGCTTACACAAGTCTGAGCAGGGGCTCTCACATGGACGATCGTTACAGGTACTGAACTCACACACAGACTAGATGCCAGAGTCTTCTGCAGTCTCTTGTTGTCTTTGTTATTGGTTATGTATGTATGTGGGAATTTATCTTTTGAAGTTCTTACATTGCCAAAGTTTACATTAAACCAAAACTTAAAATGGTAAATTTCCTGCACAGAATGGTTGAACTGTTTTTCTGTTCTCACCTGTTTGAGACATGGACTTTGATGGAATAATTTTTAAATGGGGAATTACTAAGGACAGATTCCTCTCTAATGCCTTTCATCACTTCATATTTTTAGACCAGTTGATGGCTACAGAACCCTAGATTCTGGGTACCGGGCCCCGAGCCGCCAGCAGCTTGACCCCTATGCAGCGCAGCCCCAGGTGGGCCGGGGGATGAGAGCCATGGGCTCAGCGATGGAGATGCGTTATGGTCATGGACACTACGGCCTGGAAGATGACCAGCGTAGTGTGGGATATGATGATTATGGGATGGGGCCTCCACCAATGCACCCTGGTGGATATGGTACCATGCCTCGCCTAGGGCCCGGGCCGGGAGGCATGGACAGACGGAGACTCAGGTAAGTTACAGACTGATTGTGATACCTTGACACTGCAAACTTTTTTGTGTCTGTACCACAGTGTGTAGTATATTTTCAAAAGTTTCTTTTCTTTTTCTTTTTTTTGTTGTAACACACAGGAGTTGTGAGGACACTTTGGATGGAGATGTTGGTGTTGAACCATATGCATGGGGCGTTCCCATGACAATGGATAGAGGGAGCATGGCTTCACTGGACAGCACACTTAGAAAGGCTCCTCCAACTTCATGGAGACAGCCAGAGCTGCCAGAGGTGATCGCTATGTTGAGCTATCGTTTGGACCCTGTCAAAACCAACGCTGCCGCCTTCCTGCAGCATCTCACATTCAAAAATGACAAGGTGAAGCAGCATTCTGTTATGGATCTTTGTGTGAAACTCATGAATTAGAAAAGTGCAATCAGATCATATTGTTAATTTTGGGGTGTCTAGGTCAAGTCAGACGTGCGTCGTCTGAAGGGTATCCCAGCTCTGGTGTCACTGCTAGATCATCCCAACAAAGAGGTTCATCACTCAGCCTGTGGAGCGCTGAAGAACATTTCCTTTGGCCGAGACCAAGACAACAAGATCGCTATCAAAAACTGCGATGGGGTGCCAGCTTTAGTCAGGTTACTAAGGAAAACCCATGACCAAGACCTTACTGATACCATTACAGGTATCAGTACATTTTTAAATTTTTTTTATTTTCATAATATATTAGCATCCTTAGGTCTGAATATGCATCTACTTCATGTTTGTTGTTCAAACATGAATTAAAGGTTTATTCATTCAGTGAAATTATGAGCTTCAACTCCATTGTTGCAGGCACTTTGTGGAACCTCTCATCACATGACTCTGTAAAGATGGAAATTGTGGATCACGCTTTGCACGCATTAGCGGATGAGGTCGTAGTGCCACACTCAGGGTGGGAGCGAGGTAGTAATGGTGGAGAAGAGAGCTGCAAACCACGCCATTTGGAATGGGAGACTGCCTTGACCAACACAGCAGGCTGCCTTAGGTATGTCAGGTATCGCTGGATGAAACCAGTCAAACTTTTTGAGAACAATTTGTGTGACATGTTCTTCACCTCATCCTGTTTTCAATAGGAATGTGAGCTCAGAACGTAGTGAGGCCAGACGAAAACTGAGAGAGTGCACTGGATTGGTGGATTCACTCATGTACATTGTCCAATCACAGATCAACCGCAAAGATGTGGATAATAAGGCAAGTGTTCAGCTGACTTTTGTCAGAAAATGTCTTTGTTAATCCGGGCCCTACCTTTGTCTGAGTCTTAGATGAGCTAACTGTCTTGTTTTTGTGCAGTTGGTGGAGAACTGTGTCTGCCTCTTGAGGAATCTGTCCTATCAGGTTCACCGTGAGATCCCTGGCTGTGAACGCTACGCAGACACCACACCCCTTAACCACGGACCTGCCACTGCCAACAAAGGTGGCTGCTTTGGTTCTCGAAAGGGCAAAGGTCAGTGTTGGACAATTATTCCATTTACATGTTGGAGTTAAACTCTTGAGTTTTGATTTGCTGTTGAAAGGCGGTCAGATGCTGAGGGGTTTCAGCTTGTTGGTGGCGGAAGCTTCTGTTGCTATTTTTCACACTATACCACCATTTCCCTTTTCCTCCTTTCCTCTTTTCCCTTCTTCTCTTCCCTTCATCCTATCTTCTTTCCCACCCTGCTTCTTATCCCTCTCCTCTGTTTAGATGAATGGTTTTCAAAAGGTAAGGAGTCTCATCTTGATGAACTTTTTTGTTTTTAAACTACTGACCACTCTGTCATCACCCATTGTACTAACATAGAATAACACTTGCTGAATAAAATAAGAGATAAAAGTTTCTAAAAATGTTGAATGCACAATCAGCAAATGAGCACATTCACCTGATATTACACATGGCATTGCATGCTTGCACTGGTCGCATGTTTGCAATATACTATACATACTATTAAAAGTACCAAACTGGAGGATGGAGCATATTTAAATGCTAACTCAACGCTACTTGTGGTGTTTCTTTAGCTTAATCTGTCCACTACTCCCTGTTTTATTTTCTACAGGAAAGAAGGATGGAGATGATGGGAGTGCAGATAAAGTTGATATTCCAAAGAGGACAACGCCTGCCAAAGGTCTGTCTGCTTCTGTGTTTTATTAACTGTTTTTACTGATGAGGGGAAAAGGTAGCTATTATTCATCTGTAGTTTTAGTTGTTAAAAAAAGTTGATGTTTAGTGATTAAATCCAGTTTGAAATTTGGTTCCTTCACTGTCACCCATATAGATTTTTATATTCTTCTCTGGCCTTCTGGAAAATTTCACATTCTAGTTCAAGTCTCGCCATTTCACTGTTGTGTTGTGCACAGTTATGTTTTGTCAAATTTGTAAACTCAGCTCTTTACCTCAGGTTATGAGTTACTGTTCCAACCAGAGGTGGTGCGTGTTTACACATCGCTGCTCAGAGAGAGCAAGAACCCATCTGTACTGGAGGCCGCTGCTGGTGCCATCCAGAACCTGTGTGCAGGCCGGTGGATGGTTAGTAGTGGGTTTTTTTTTCTGTAAAACAACACCAAAATAATGCTACTATTCTTTTTTTGTTGTAGAGATGAAAGTGCTGTAATGTCTGGATATTCACAAGCCTCTCTGTAAATTTTCTAGTATGGTCGATATATTCGGGCCACTGTACGTCTAGAGAAGGGACTCCCAATGATGGCTGAGCTACTGGCCCACGGCAATGACAGAGTGGTTCGGGCAATGTCTGGAGCTTTGAGGAACCTTGCTATTGACAACCGCAACTGTGAACTGCTGGGTAACCTTAACCCTCATTGACTAGTGTATTATCTAAGAATGCTTTTCCCCTACACTACTCCTTTTCAAGAGTAAGTTTGATTGTTTTGTTGTGGATTTGAAAAGAATGTAATATAGTAAATATTTTTTCTTGTAGGTTTGCATGCAGTGCCTCATCTTGTGGCCAACCTACCTGGGGGTCAGAGTCAATCTGGGCGCACTCTGTCAGAGGAGACAGTAGTGTCTGTACTGAGCACACTCGCAGAAGTGCTTGGCAACAGTCTGGAGGCAGCAAAAACCCTTCGAGCCTCACAGGGTATCGAGAGGCTAGTGCTCATTAACAAGGATGGGTAAGTATTTTCAGTAGAGCAAGCATAGCTTAGGTCTCATATGTGTGTGCAAACAGCTGTTTTCATCATACATGCATTAAAAACACTGTATCTGCTCACACATTAAAGAGGAAAACCAAGGCCTGTTTTTTTTTTTTTTTTTTTAATACATCCCTGTATTTTGCAGTAAACGTTCAGACCGTGAGGTGCGGGGTGCAGGACAGGTGCTGCAGCTCGTCTGGGCCCATAAGGAGCTGCGTCGGCCTCTGGAGAAAGACGGCTGGAAGAAAACAGACTTCATGGTCAACCTCAACCCCACCATGGGCACCACCAATGGACCCAGCACCCAGTCCAACGGCACCTATGAGGACAGCACCACACCGCTGCTGGACAGAGGTCAGAGGGCAACTAATTATATAGGTTTAAACATCTTGTGGGGAATGTTGAGGTCCTGCATTTAATAATATTGAGCTTTATATATTTATTCTGTTTATCAAATATTAGAGATTGTAGTTTGGAGAAAAAACATCAACTTGAAGTTTTATAAGAATTATTTTAAAGGCGACTCAAATAAGACGCAGGCAAGACTAATTTGCCTACATATATGAAGCTTGAGTTTTTGCTTTTTGAGTCATTCTGGTGTTTTGTTCTTCATCGTAGGAGAGAAAAGAGACATGATTCCTTTAAATGACCTTGGCCCTGGTTCGTACATTTACTATCATAACTTAAATCCTTGATAATTTTATGGTGGCATCCTTTTTCAGGTGACAATTGCTGTAATATTTCCCACTGTTGTGATGCTCTTTCAGAAGCCTATTCTACACTGGACCAGAGGGGGGAGAGGAGACACACTCTGGAAGAGACCACAGACACTTTACCGGTACCTGATGCTAGACTCACAAACCTCTACACGCTGGTTTGCTGACTAAACTACACTAAACCCTAAATCTCTGCACAATTCCTTTTAACAGTTCTTTTCCTTTTAAACACAGTTACTGACAGTTGTCTCTTCTCACACTCACGGTCTCTTCCCCTTCTCTCTTTTCTCTGGTTGTCTCTCAGCGAGGGGTATATGGGGGCAGAAAGGGCTCCCTGCCCCTGTTGGACTCCTACGATGGTTAGCCCTCCCCCTCCCCTCTACCCCCCTCTGCATGTAACAGCATGGTATGTCCAACTGACCTTACGTCCTGCATGGACTCTTACGGCTCTTTTCCTTTGTCTTTGATAACTAAACCCTCAGTGAATCCTCTTGATGTCTCTGGTGTACTTAAAACACTGCTTCAGGTCTACTGGGCTGATCTTTAAGTAAAAGATGCCCTGATGTGACGTGTACGTGCTGGTATAGTATGCTGCGAGGTGCTCCTTGTGCGTCAGTGTGAAGATAAAGCTCCAACTGAGACTGAAAATTTTAGACTTCCAAATAATTGTTTATGCCGCAGTGTTGTCACAACACTAGCCCTGATGCAGATGTAAAAACTTGCAGTCTGGATTTGTAAGGATACTCTCTTGTGGTCAAATAGGGCATTACATCAACAACAAGTCACAAAGTAAACAATCTAAATTAGTTTTTGTGTTTTGATCCTTTTTAGGCTTTTTTTGTGCCTTTTTTTCTAATGTTATTGTTTTGTCTGTTTTCAGACAAAACCAAACTTAAATTCAGATATGGACAGTATTTAGGGGTTATAAATCCACTAAATAATCAGATATTTGCTTTTACTTAAAACAGTCTATTTTTTTTATACTGATGTGTGATAACCCACTATCTGTTGACATCTATTCGTATGTCAGGGATCATTTACTCCTTATATTATATTCAGTGTAATTATAATCTGTTTTAGTGAATAAAAATATATGAATTCCAGTTGGATGTTGCCGATTACAAAGTGGTTGAATCCATTTGCATTCTTTTGGTTGGACTAGTAAGTCATAACATGCAATGGTTCCACAGAAAACAATGGCTCAAAGTGAAAAAAAATCTCACACAGGTTATTTTGTTACAAAACCATTACTTGGAAAACGAACTAAACATGTTGCTGCATGTTAAAATAAACTTGTATTGCTAATGAATAATGCAGTGTAATATTTCATGAGAAATCTAGCCAACACTGCTTTTGCTGTACAATGAGAATTTGGATTAAACCATGAAAAGGGCCTTCTTTTTTCTTTCAGTTTCACTTAAATATTAACTGAATTTGAACGTTGTTGACACCCCGATGAAGAGCATCACATAACATATAACAGGAAAATGGAAGGTTCCTGCTCAACGCCGGTGTCACCGTGTATTTCACTGGAACAATAAATGAGTCATTTGTAACTTCAGCCAACAAAGACATGGCTCAGTAGTGAATTAGGTGAATCAGTGTCTGTGGGGCGGCGGTGGGGTATTTGGCAGGTCGATGAAAATACCTGCTCTTCACCAGGAAATTAGACTAAAACACTTTGATGATGAAACAACATAACTGAAAGCAGTGGCTGTGCACAGGGTCATATTTTGACGGTCCTTTCTAGAAGTGACGTGTCTTGTTTATGCCCTATAATATTTAACGTGTAGTTGTATTAACTTTTTCTTCAGCACTGAGGCTTTGTATTGAAAGGGTTCTTTATGCTCAACTTCCACATACTTTGTCATTCAGTGACTATAGAACAGTAAGCATAAATCTGAATCATGTACGTCTAATTGAATCTATAAGTGCGATTGAAGGGATAGTTGTGACAGCACTAGTGTGCAGTTTGCCATACTTATACCACATAGTGAGTCTTTGTGTTGCCTTTGTGTAATTGACCCACTTTACTGCTTTGTACATGTGTTCTCCATGCTTGATTTGACACACTGTTCTCTATTCCTGCAGAAAAACTGATCGTGTGCATCACCCAGACCGGGCCGTCCCTGCCCTACCACTGCTACTGAGGAGAGAACATCCAGATGCACGGATTCTCTCGGCCCTGCCCCCCC
>JAPSES010000002.1:13610179-13623144 GCA_029822895.1 Maxillicosta whitleyi
CAAAAAACTGCAGTAGTATCTTGTATTTTGTCCTGTACTCCTACTGTTAAGTATTGCACATAATCACAAATGCTTGTACTTACTGGACTATTTTCATTTTATGCAGCTTTATACTTCTACTTCACTACATTTCAATATGTTCCATTTTTCTGCACTTCTTTTGTCAAGACAGTTTCATGTTCTTTTGAGATGACACTTGATAACTTGTAGGATGATGAGTTTTCTTATTTAAAAAAATAAATACGACTCACTGCAAAATACATGGTCACAAAGCTGAAAACAGGCCTATTTTTCTGAAACATGAAAAACTGACTTTAAAGACATAGTCATCACAGGACAGCAATGCTACAAACAAATGATGTTCTTAAATTTGATGCAGAGAATAAACTACACAACATTATATGAAGTAGTTAAAATGAGCTCAACCTTAAACATCTACAGCAGTAAAAATAAAATACAGACACACATTGATGCAGCAGTGAAATGAACCTAAAAATATTATACAATAATAAAACATTGACAGGGACCATTTTACTGCACAATGACTACTTTTACCTTTCATACTCCAAACACATTTTAATGATAATACATACTTTCACCTAAATAAGACTTTCAATACACAACTTTTACTTATGGTGAAGTGTTTTCACAGTGTGTTTATGTGAATATTTCCTCCACCATCAAAAAACATGGTATTCATGTTCTCTGCTGTTGTTCATTACAACTCTCCCTTCTCTGTAAATAGATCACATACAAACTTAAATAATAGAGCGAGAAAATATGAAGTGAAAATGAGTTTATTAGTTATCAACCTGTGGATCAACCTCCTACACACAACCACAAATCACATCTGAGCTGCAGAACATCCCAGTGTCACTGAGGACACTGGGTGCTACTGTGGAGGCTTTTCCCAGTTAATGGTGCCATTTTTCTTTTTGGAACATCACCTCCTCCTCCTTTTGGTTGCATTGCCCTGGTGGGGCTGCTATGTTCCTCACCCAGGTGGCACAGGTGAGAATACAGCGCAGGTGTGTGTGTGTATGTGTATGTGTGAGCGTGTAGGGACCTCAAAGCAAATAAAAAGACACTGTGTCTAAGTGTCAGTCATGTTGCTGTGTATGTGTGTGTGTCTATGTGTGTGTGTGTGTGTGTGTGTAGAGTGTGTTTCCCTGTGCTTCAACAGTGTGATATTGTCTCTTATCACACTTTTGGTTGCAGCTGTGGATCAGTAGTGGGGCGGCTTAAGTCGAGAGGAAGAAAAGGGCTGAAGAGAGAGAGAAAGAAAGAAATAGAGGAGGGGGCTGTGGTTAAAGGGAGGGGGAGTCGAGGGGACACTCCTCCTTTCCTTAGTGCTGGATACGCCTGATGGACTGGATCTGGGGGGTCTGGCAGTGGGAGCCCCAGTTCCTCCAGTGCTGGTAGTCTCCACTGTGTCTCTCACACTCCATGATGTACTGCTGGCCCCTGTAGCCGGGGTACTGGTAGCACACGAAGCTGTGGGCAAAACAGGAGGCAGCGAGGGTCAGTGGGGCTATTTTAGGAGCTGCTGTGACAAGTGTGACAGACTTGGGATTTGTAACATGCTTAGAGGTTTTATTTGGTATGTCTATTACATACAGATCATGCTGACGATGGATTACAGTGATGTAAAGGGCTGTGTTTATTAGTGGACAATGTGTGTGGTGATTAATGACGTTTCAATGCGAAGCAACAGTGGACATAGGAAAGACATGCTTTATCTTAACCTCCTGACACCCTTTGAATTAAGTGAAAAAAAATGCATCGCTGAGTTTCAGGAGGTTAATACAGAGTTATTTTATTCCACTGAATATTATCTTGCTATATATTTCATGTTCCTTCTGTTTTATGGAAATGTGATGGTAGTGAGGACTGTTTGCTTTGCACTCTTGAACATTCTTCTGCTGAAATATCATAGGGAATATGGGAGAATATTCTCAGTTGCCACTTAAGGGGTGACAAGTTTAAGATGTAAATATCAGTGGGGAAACAGAGGGGAGTTTGTGGATGAACGTGTCCTGGTAAAGTATGAGTGCTGTTAAGAACACTTACGCGCCACACTGCACGTGCATGGAGCCAACCTCAGGCATCATCCAGCCCATGGCCTGCAGAGAGGGGTAGTCATCACACAGCTCAACGCTGCGGCCCATGAAGTTCTCCCTCTCGAAGATCATCATGCGACTGCTCTGGTGGGACTGTAGAAGACAGCGGAGGTTATAGAAGTGAAAAGTACCGAAGGCGTCCATGCTCTGAAAGGCGGGATGTACTTACAGCGCAGTAGATGGGGCGGAAAGACATGAGACGCTCCACGTGGTAGGAGATGGAGCCGCTGTAGGCGTCCCAGTGAGGATACTCTCCTCTCTCCATGATGAACTGCTGGCCCTGGAAGTCATGGTGCTCGAAACCCACCCAGCTTCACACAATAAAACAACAATTATTTATTTAGTACATTTCATATACAAGACTCAAAGTGCTTTACATAAAACATTAAAGGTAATACAGCAGGGAAGCAATAAAAGTATAGGTATGAGATTAAAAAAAAAAAACTTAACAGATACATAGATGAAACAGATAAACAAATAAAACAGAAAGAAACTGAAAAGAAACAGTACAGAACTTCTGAACTTCTGAATAAGAACTCTGCTGATTATAAGTGGGTCTTTAATCTGGATTTGTTTCAGCTGATCTGAGGCTTTCTGGGAGTTTGTTCCAGGTATGCTTCATGAATTTTCTTCCTGTAGTCTGACTGTCCTGTTTTATTTGTTAATATTATTTATATTTTATTTCATTTTATTTATAGAGGCTCCAATCTAGAATGAAACTCAATGAAGTAAGAAGATGATTGGGGCTCCCCTCCTCATTTGTTTATAAATATTTAGCAAAGGTGTTTTTGGTCAAACTTATCTAAAAAAAATAAAATAAAAATGTAAAGAGTACAAAAATAATACAATTATAATTCTGACTATTCTCTTGTGAGTGGGACACATAAGAGAAAACAAGGATAAGGGCTGCTGTGACTGTGAGGTTTTGCTGTGCTGTGTACTTACGCTCCACTCTCCACCCTGATGGAGCGGATGTTGTCCAGTCCACACTCCTGGATGTTGCAGCACTCAGAGGTGAACTCCAGACACTTGCCCTGGAAGTGTTCCTGCTCGAACACAGTCACCTGCAGAGACAAGAGAGAGTTCAGAAGGAACTGCAGGAAAACACTAATCCACTCTTACTTCCATCTGATCCTGTCTCCTGCAGCTTCTTCTTCCACAACAGCTACCTCCTTCCCCACATCCTTAAAGCTCATCTTTTCTTCCTACACCTTCATCATCCTCATGCCAATGGATTCACTTAAATACTAATGTATACCTTTCCTCTGCGGCATTGACAGGGATGCTCAACGCATAACAACCCATTTTATTTCTCATATGTTTCCAGCTCCGCCTCACCCTGTCATGCATCCAAACAGTGGCGTGTTTACCTTAAAGAAAGGAGCCATGCCCATGCCTGAGTTGACCAGTGGCTGCATCATTGGGGATCTTGTAGTTCTGTACATCTTTACTCCTGGAGGATAGTGGAATAAAGACAAAAACAATAAGGGGGAGGGTCCATACACTTAGAGTGTATTTCATACAGATGATGTCCAGCTTTTTCGGTATGTTTTGGAAAGTGTAAAACATTATGCTGGTCGATTTTTACTTTGAAAAACAAAACAAAAACCAAACAAACAAAAAAACAAAAAAAAACCAAAAAAAACAACAACACATAAGCATATTGCATCATAATCTGAATTATTACAACCAAAGGTGTTGGAGTTAATTACATGAATTAATCTTTTGTTTGCAAGTACTAAAAATTTGAAACCACAGTCTGATGATAATACGCGTGTTGCGCATGTGCTTTAGAAAGTGCTTTTGGTTTAGTTTCCACACCTGTCTGACTCTGAACTGTGGTGAAAGCAGAGATGGAGCCTTACCTAGATTTGGCACTTATTGGAAGAGTTCGAGAGTGGTACGCGCCTACCGCCTGCCTCGCGTAGAACTTTGAGAGAACCTGGCGCTTCAGTTTTATACCAACGGTTTGGGGGGCGCGCTTGGCATTGCGCGTCCCCGGCAGCGCACCGGGCCGTTCGCTCTGGTCATTTGACGCAGAGGTACATACAGCAGAGAGGCGCGTCCTCGGCCCCGGGCGCCGTTGTCCTGTCCCTGGGGCCAACTCAGCAGATCCTATAGTGCTGCTAGTGCCGTGAAACAAAGGCGATCCGGTATGTTCGGACTCCGGTCAGCAGTCCAGCGACGCGCCCCGGCACAATGGGCATGGATCGGGTGGAGAATGTGGGGATTAGAGGCGGAGCAGAGAGGCACCGCCCTAGGACACGCATAAACAATAAATGTATAGAATGTAAACCATCATTCTCCTTTTATTTATACCTTTAATGTTCATTTCAATCATAGCAATAATTAAAAAATAAGAGTGACGAAGAAGATGACTTCTCCATTGACATTAAACATCCTCAGGTTTTATTTATTGTGGTACAGTGTCAACACATAAAGACATATGGGCAGATGCATTTCAAAGTCTTTAACATTAAACGTTTAAAGAAACTCCCTATAACAACTTCTAATAACATCAAACATGAACCTGATGATGGAAAAGTCACAAACACAACATATCTAATAGTCTGGATGACATATTGCAACAGACCCTCAGTAAGTTACAGAAGAGTCATAAAAATGTGTGTTATACTTCATTGCACCTTATGACTGAAAGACAGATGGCCATTGGCTGCTATTGGCCTATCAGGAAATAATGTCATTTCCACATGTTATACATTAAATACATCATATGTTGTATTATGTGAATGCAATCAACCCTTTCAACACAACAGACTGGAGAAGGAGATAAATGAAGTCAGGAAACTCATATAAGTGTTTTTATCTGCAGGTTCTCTGTTTCTCAGATCTGGTTTGTAATTAACTACTTGTCATTTAACTTCATGTTGCTCTCTAGCATCCAGCGGTCCCTCTCTGGCTTGGCCCATCCCCTCTGCCCGTCCCTCTGTGATGATGAGGGGTTTCTTTTGTCCAGCCTCTCTGACCTCAGCAGGTTTGTTTCTCTGTGTGTAATCCCTCTCCTGTGGGCGCCAGCGTATAAAAGGGAGGGACACAGTCCAAGCTACATACATTCTGAGTTTGTCTCAGCATAGGCATCACACACAAACACAGGTAAGGTTTACACACACACACACACACACACACACACACACACACACACACACATGCACACTGTGTACCTACAGGTGTGTGGAGGCAACAAGCTGAAGGAAGAAACATGTATAGAATCAGTGAAGTTATTTGACTGATCTGTAAAATTTATCCTATTTCTACAATGTGAACGATAGCTTTTCATCATTTAGTTTTACTGCCTGACCCTCACATACATAAAATCTTCCTACTTTGTCACATGCTTGTATCACTCTCACAGTTGTTTCTTTTTTATTCACTCTTCAGCAATCATGTCCAGTGGAGATAAGTCCAAGACCTCTTCCCAGACCGACGGCAAGGCCGCCCAGAGCAAGAAGTCTGAGATGGGAATGATGTCCTACAAGGTGGGTGGCTCAGACTCTGTCTTTGAAGAATTCTAAACACTGCTTTTATATGTATTTTTGCACTGATTCACTTGTCTTTGCCCCCAACAGATGTACGTGTTCGACCAGGAGAACTTCCAGGGTCGCATGATCGAGATCAGCAACGAGTGCATGAATGTGTGTGAGATGGGAATGGACCGTGTGCGTTCCCTGCGCGTTGAGTGCGGACCGTAAGTTCAGCCAAAAAAAAAAAACAACAGGAAGAAAGATACACTTAAAAATTACTATTATTCTGGAAATCTCATAAAATGTTTCCTCTGCAGCTTCGTCGGCTTTGAGCAGATGAACTTCTGTGGTGAGATGTACATCCTGGAGAAGGGAGAGTATCCTCGCTGGGACTCCTGGAGCAACTGCCAGAGGAACGACTACCTGCTGTCCTTCAGGCCCGTCAGAATGGTATAAAAAAAAAACACTTACAAACATATAGACATCTAACACTAAGACTCTCAAGTTCTTGTTTTGTTCTCCACTGTTTTATGAACCATTTTCATTCCTATAATCCCTGACAGGACCCTGAGAAGCACAAGATCTGCCTGTACGAGGTTGGAGAGTTCAAGGGCCGCAAGATGGAGATCATGGACGATGACGTTCCCAGCCTGTTCTCCTACGGCTTCACTGATAGAGTGGGCAGCATCATGGTCAGCTGTGGAACGTAAGTCTTCCAACACTGATGAAAACAGTCAAGGCAGGACTCAACTTGACTAAAACACAGACAGATACCTGAAATGGAACATATCTGCATAATTTCTCCTCTTTTGTTCCTCAGCTGGGTGGGATACCAGTTCCCTGGATACCGTGGTAGCCAGTACCTGCTGGAGAAGGGCGAGTACAGGCACTTCAACGAGTATGGTGCCCGCCATCCTCAGTTCCAGTCTGTGAGGCGTATCCGTGACATGCAGTGGCACCCAATGGGCTGCTACACCATGGCCAGCAAGTGAGGCTCAGGGAAGGAGAGAAAGAGAAAGAGCGGATGTGAGGGAGAGGGGCGGAAGAAGAGGGAAAGGGGGAGAGATGTCTGAGGCCTTACCTCAGTACCTTTAATGGTCTATCATCTAACACGGTGAGGGGAAGGGTGAGGATCTAGATCTCCCCCTGATCAGAGACAACACATCAATGGAAGGACCGGCTCGACCTCCCTCCATTTCTCCCTGCCTCTATTTTTCTCTTTCTCCCCTATGGGCTGAGCTTTGCTTTCCCCCCATTTCTCCCTTTTTTTAGTCCCTCACTCCTTTCCCCTCCACAGTGTTTTGAGACACCACAGAGAGAACAAGACACCTCTTCTGGTTTTACACGTGATTCTTGGCTCAGGGTATGATGCACCATGGGAAACTGAGTCCCTAGAGCCCACCCCCCTGCCCCCGTCTTCTTGCCCCTGTGCATTGCACACCCTCTCTGCTGTACAGAATCCTGGCCAAGTTTTCAATAAAAAGAAAAATTTTGATTTCAAATATGTCTTTGTTGTCACTTTTTACTAAAAGAAACCACAAAATGGAAATGTTACTATAACAAAAAAAAAAAAAAAAAAAAAAGAACAAAACAAACAAACAAAAAAAAAACCTTCAAATAAAATAATTGCACAAACTGGACCTTTGGAAAGAAAATGCAAATCTCACAAATCCACTCAAACCCAGAAGCCCAACCAGTAGTTGGATTCTAGGTTGATATAATTTATACTATATAACTCTGGAAAAAAATTAAGCGACCACTGCATTTTCCTTTGAAATCAGCATGCCTGCATGTGTGACAACCATTCCATACTTGTGTCTGTTGAATTCCAACACAAACACAAGATATTCTACTGAATAAACACCTGATCCATGTCCTATTTAAGAAGGAGAAATATAAAAACCTCTACTGTGGACATCACTATCTTCTTACAATAGGCAAAAACAGTACTATTAGTACCAGTACCAGTACCAGTACTATTATTACTACTATTAACACTAACCCACAAAACTAATTAGAATCAAAAAATAACTGTCAAGAACTACAGGACTTTTGCTGTGACACTGTTCCAAACTCTGAGGTCTGGTTCTTCTATCAGTCCAATGCTCCTGGACTCAGCAGGTCCATAAAGGTGTGGATGACGGACCACCAGATGAAGACCCTGTCATGTCCAGTCCAATCTGCAGACCTGAACCCACTGTGAAAACGTCTGCAGGAACATGGATGGTCCAAGCCATGGAACATGTCTGAGCTTCTTGAATTTCTTTACTAAGCTGCATAAAGTCATCCAACAGTAACGGTGCAGAGCCAAGACATGAAAAAGCTGCCACAGAAAATCAGATTATTCCAACAAATATGGATGTGTGAACTTTTACCAAATTACAGCATTAGTTTGTGTTGTAGAAATGAATATGAACTGGTTTTATTTGCATTATTTATGGTCTGAAAACACTGCATTTTTATGTTATTTTGACCATGTTCATTTAACCCTTTCATGCATAGTGGTCACTACAGTGGATAGTTATTCTACAGCTGTTCTCTTGTATATTCACAGGTTTTGTTGTTTTAGTTACATATCAGTCAACACAGTGGACACTTATGCACCATCCCTTGACATTCATAACATTACTGTAACTGTGCTGCTCTTGGTAACCCTAATTTGCAGTAACATGTTTGAGTCAAATCAAATGCTGATTGTTATTACACTGTTTTTTAAACAAAATGTTTTGTTCAGTTTTTTTTTGCATATTATCTCCATCAAATGAGTAACAACTAGTATTAGAGTATATTAAAATGTGAGAAAACATCTAATTAACAGCATTAAATATGGTTTTATTTCATTGTTTTCATACAGTATATCAGTAGATACATGTTTTGTTTTGTTTTTTGCTTTAAAAGTTAAACCCATGGTGTTCATTTGAGTGAATGAATGAAAAATCGGTCCATTAAAAAAAATTTCAATCGTGTTTTTTTTTCTTTCTTAAGGGAAAAAAACACTCAGGGGAAAAAAATCTTGTTTAAGGTTCTCATAAATCATGCATGAAAGGGTTTATGTACTTACATGCCACATCCTGTCCCATTAACATACACGGCTGGAATGAACTGACCATCAGCACCATTTTTGTATTGTTTTTAATTAGAAAAGGTTTTTTACAAACAATAATTTCCACTCATAGGATAAACACTGATATATAAAAATACATCTAAAAAACACTAAGTCATGAATATGAATGTATGGAGCCTCTGATATGTTTAAATGGTTTATCTGCTGCATGTCAAGTTCATATATATGGTTATGTTAAAGAGTTTTTTTCTCTGTCCAGAACATTTTTCTTTTTTATTACTTGATATAAAAATCTGCATTTACACGCATGTTTTAATGGACAAATGAAGGACATTCACTACAGTATAGTGTTCCCTAATCCAGCAGTTGCATAAAGTCTGTGTCCATTTGAACTGCTCAGCGTGACATCATTCGCACAAACTCTGGAAAAGACACAAAAACAAGGGAGAAAAAAAGATAAAGAGAATGATTGTGGGTTCATAAAGAGGAGGAAAATGCAGACTTCTCCAGTCTCCCTCACCCTCAAAGTCCACCAGACCATCTCCATTCAGGTCAACGTCTCGCAGGATCTCATTTATCTCCCTGTTGGTCACTTGCTCCCCCATCAGCTTCTTCATGGCCTCACGCAACTCCGTCAAACTGATCTGACCATCACCATTAGAGTCAAACTGCATCAGGAAAGAAACAGGCTCATCACAAATAAATAAATAAATAAATAAATAAATACTTTATTTATACTTTTGTGTCTTTATGTTGAGTGTTTACTGTTGACCTTATACATTCCTGGAAAGCCCTTTGAGGCAATTGTCATTCTGATACTGGGCTATATAAATAAAATTGAATTGACTTGAATTGAATTGAAAATACATCAGACACAGAATGCACTGGTTTACTTCTGGTATGAAGGACATTGACCACTAGATAGACCTGAAGAAGATGTTTCTGTTTGTGTTTTCAATCAGCAACTGTGGAACCTTAATGCAAAATGAGAAGATAAATGTATTTAAAAGATCCAGGGTTCACACATCATAGTAGGGAACAAACCCAACATACGGTCAAATCATCCGGCATCTGTACATCCTGACCTCTTTAAATGCATCTCGCAGTTCTTTGACTCCTATCATGTCTGCTGTCTCTGCCAGCATCTTTGGTCCCATCAGCTCCACAAAGTCTTCAAAGTCCACTTTACCTCCACCTGCAGGACACACACAGACCTACATCAATACTTACAATGGAGCTGAGGTTTCTATATGAACTCAAATACGCTGTAAATCAGTTGCATTAACAAGTGTTGCTTAAGATCTGTGTTTTTCTGCTCTTTTTCATTCTGCTCCTATGTTTTCAGATGTGACCCCGTTTAACTGATTGTATGTTTGTTTGTTTGTTTTCTTTTATTGTTGTTGCAGTAGTCCTACAATGTTTCCTTTGTATTATATGATCTTTTTCAAAGTGCAGGAAGTAAAAGATGTTAAATGACATGAATATATACAATTCACATATATCATATCATTTCAAAGCAACTCTTAAAGGGCTAAAACTCCCAAAAATGTATGACTATTTGATAGTTATGATCAGGACTGAAGTTGGGTAAAAGATTTCCAATATTAATATAAAAAATTGTTATATCTTTTTGGCATGAACATTTTTATCCTTAAGGTGCTGAATGTTTTGTTTTGGGTTTGTTTTTGTTTTGTTTAATCAGACCATGGAAGAAAATTAAAATACATCAAAACTAGTGTTACTGCCACCAGTGTTAGACATGTTCCAGAAAAAAACAAAACACTTTGCATGTATTATGTGGGAAATGTTTAATTTCAGGGTGTTTTATAGGTATTAAATAAATCAGGGTTATTTCCCTTTAAAATTCATCTAAAAAAATAATAAACATTTGATTCATCTCAATTAAAGTGGAAAATTATATTAATATATACAAAATGTGTAAAACTGTAATGACTACTTCTTGTTCAAGTCAGTGGAGGGAATTTATATGGAAAAACATTGTATGTTATTTTTCTAAAACCCTGCGTCAAAAATAAACAGTGTAAGAATCCAAGCAGAGCTCACTCTTGGAAACATGTTAAGGCAGTGTAAAGTGTGTTTCAAGTTGATTATACGGATATTGTAATTTATTTTATTGTATTTTTTTGTCTCCAGTTTGTCGTCCCCTTCAGCAGACAGTGCCCTAGGCAACCATCTGTGTTGCCTATACCCAGAGCCGATCTAGACTCTAACACTGCATTATTAACATTGGCGTTAACAATTCGAGTAATTTTCACAGGCTTGAGCTAAATATTGGTGAAAGTTCTAGTTGTTTAATTTTACTTCTCTCACCCATTCCTCTGTTCTGTTGTCTCCACTGTCAGTAAAGCTGGACAGGAAGTGGAGACTCCACTGTTGTTTTTTCCAAATGACTCCAAAAAATGTTTTTTCTTAATCCTGCTGTGCACTGCTACATTGACTTGGGACTGCATTGAGTAAAGTCCAAGTACATGCAGATATCCATAGACTACATACAGCCAACTCTGTGGGGGTCTACCCCTAGTGGCCTGAATTATCACTGAATGGCAAAGTTTTGGGGACAGATGGACAGACAGACAGATAGATGGATGGATCACCAACTGATGACAATAGCCTGCGACCAGTAGGCCAAGGGTAAAAAAAGAGAAAAAAAACCTAAATTAAAATGAATTAAAATTAAGTACCAAAGCCACAGGGAGTCACAGCAGAGGGGTGATATGTATATGTATATATATATATATTTATATATATATATACACACACACACATACATACATACACACACACACACACACACACACACACACATACACACACAATGTGGGTAGTGAGGAACAAGGGTTAACACATGCTGTATTTACTACCATACAAGCATCAAAAAGAGACAAATACAGGTAAAAGGGTTTAGAAAGCAATGTTGTCACTTTTGTCCTGTTTTTGTTCTGTGCTTTACATTGTTCCTGTTCTGGCAGATCATTGTTGTTGCTTTTCTGTTTGTTTCTGCTCTACTGCTCGACCCTGTTGTTTCATGTTGTGGGACTCACAGATCTGCTGGCTCAGCTCAATGAGTTCCATCTCTGTAGGCATGTATCCCATGGTCCTCATGCACTCCCCCAGATCTTGCGTCTTGATGTAGCCGTCTTTATTCATAAACTCTGTAAATGCCTCTCGGAGTTCTGGTCAACACAGACGCTCATATTAGTGAGTCAGATGTGCGACTGTCAGATCTGATAAAAGCCATTATTGATAGTAATGTGCAGTGGAGACGCCTCCTTACCATCAATCTCCTCTGGTCTCAACTCTCGGTCCTGTTGACGGAGACACAAATGTTAATGCAACACAAAAACTCTCTTCCACACAACTCACAAAGACTCACACTGGGATTTTGTTTGTCATCAAACACAGATATAAACACTCAGCTTCACACCATTACAGCTGCACTTACAAAACCACCCAAACAAAGACATATTTGTTATGAGGAGACACAAAACAAGAAGATGGTGTTCAAGCATCAGGTGATCGAATGAAATGAGACGGAGATTTAATGGAGCATGGCGTCATGTGGGATCAGAATAGTGTGAGAAGAGCCTTTCATTTACATAAATGGTATTTAAATATGATTCCATATACTGTATCTCATAAATCATTATGTATTATAGTAAGGACTTTTGTTTTTCATTAAGCTGCATTAGACAAACATCTCCAGATGAAAAACACAGTCTAAATCTTTATGGATTAAATTCCATAAAGCATTATGATATGTAGTGGATAAAATTTCTATATAGGATAGAGATACCAGAGGGGTAACAAGAAGGTTTGTAGGATGTTACAACAAAGGCAACACACATCCAGGGATTAGGAGATTTGGGAGGTTTAGTTGGAGCATATCTACTGAATATGGTCCATACATCTTCTACATAAGTATTATGGCTCACAGGCAAACCCACCCTCCCAAAGACTCACAATGGGAAGGGGGTCATAATCAGAGAGCTCTGGAAAAAAAAAAAAAAACACCTTATTTAATGTTATTTTTGTCTAATGTTGCAAAAAGATTCTGTTTTAATGAATAAAATCGTTTTTGGTGGACTTTTAAATTAGAGATTGACCAGTTTAGGTGAGGACGTCTTATAAACTATCAGTTTTGTTGGAACTTGCCACTTATTATGTGTTACTTTGGTTTATGGATTTTAGATTAAAATAAAGGACAGACAGACAGACAGACAGATAGACAGACAGACAGACAGACAGATAGATAGATAGATAGATAGATAGATAGATAGA
>JAPSES010000002.1:13623620-13641722 GCA_029822895.1 Maxillicosta whitleyi
GATAGATAGATAGATAGATAGATAGATAGATAGATAGATAGATAGATAGATAGATAGATAGATAGATAGATAGCAGTAAACTCCACTCAGTGCAGTGAGTCTCTATCAGATCTATTTCAGTTCTTTTAAACTTCACCTTTGTCTTTTGCATCACACTCTCTCCACACAGGGGTAGGTGCCACAGAACCAGTCAATAATTTTCCATGGAAATGATCGACTCTTTTGAGCATGTGCAGTGCCAGGGGTTTTAATTGCCTGACCTGGATCAGTGATGTGGTGGAATGACATAGCTGATCATGGTAGAGATCAAGAAAAGACCAGCCATGATGAAGATGAAAATGAAACGACACAGATGGAAGAAGGTGCACTGGGGGTTAATAATTATTAATACTATTACATACGAATGTCTGTGCAAAGCCATGTTTAAGGAAGATGCAGGCTGGGCCTGCGAGGTGCAGCATGTTGCAGTTCTTCACCAGCGCACCAAGGGGATCTGTAAATGGGCTATCCTCCGTGTCCTGATCCTCCTCTGTCTCCAGATGCACACCCTGATTGGCCACTGCTTGCCTTTTGCCCGTGTGGGGCTGGTCATTTGCCTCCTTAGAGGCAGACCATGCACTTTAGTCAGTATGATGAATTTGTCATGCATAAAAATAAACATATCTTTCCAAAAAAACAGGGTTAAGACCTCACTTTTCTGGTCCCACTAACATTAGATAGAATGGGACTATAAGCCTAGATTACATAAGCTGCTTATTATTTCAAGGCAATCCTCTCACATCAGCTATTATCCTTGCTGTGGACAACTTAGCCTTAACATACTTCTTGTATGTCCATGCTACTCTAGTCTTATACTGCTGACAGTTACTGGGTTAATTTTGCTGAGTGTCTGATCTACTGACATCTTATATTGTTACATAATACTGTACATTAAGATCTCACACAATGTACTCTCAGTTCACTTTAAATTAGACAGAGTGCACAGAGTTTTCATGTCAGGTTACCAGGAAACACTACTGCAATGTTAATACCTACAGTTGTTTCATGCATGTACAAAAATCTATTTAATTAAAACAAGTTTTTAAGAGCACCCTGGAAAGTTAGGGTGTGAATGATGTGTTTTTAAAGCTGAAGATTACACAACTGGTGAAAAAGTAAACTTTCATCACAAAAAGACAGAACAGAAAAGCACATGATGTTCAGTGCAAAACAGCTGTTCTTACCTTTTTCATTTTGTGTTTCTTGGATGGTTTGGTGCAGTTTCCCATCACCAAACCTCCAATGCTCAACAAACAATGTCACCCTCTTTCCCTCTGCTGCCTAGTTCTTCCTGTCTGTCTTTCTACCAGACTCCTTTTCTTTGTTTCTCTGTTTTTTTCCCCCTCTTCCTCTGCTCTCCCCCGTCAGCAGACTCCTCAGTGGTCCAGCTCAGGTTTGAGCCCTGATGCTGGTAAAATCCTCTCAGTATTCCATGCTGGTTACAAACCACATCTGATTTTACAGAGAAAAAACTGTCTGTAATCCATTCATGTGGAACCCGGAGTGTCTCCACCCAACTCTATATGATCCAAACTTAGGTGGTTTAAGTGGGGTCATAAAGCAAAGCAACCCAACACAAAACGAACCCAAACTAACTGAAAGCAGCTCATCCATGTGTCCCCTCACAGCAGTAATGTCTGTTTAATCCCACTAGCACTCTCTCTCTCTCTCTCTCTCTCTCTCTCTCTCTCTCTCGCTCTCTCTCTCACTCTCTTTCATTCACTCACTCTCCTTTTTAGATGCTCTCTCTCTCTCTCTCTCTCTCTCTAATTTGCATGAAACACCAGCATTTAGATGACTTCATCTACACTGTGAAGAGTTTAAGAGGGGGAATTAAGGGAACATAAACAGAGTGGGATTAATCCCTACAGTTTTAGATTAAAAAGGAAGATGAGTTGATGAAAAGAAAATTGGAACAGAGGGAGACTGAAAAACTAAAAAGGGACATAAATGGACCTGGGTCTGAGTGAGATGGGAGTGTAACTGCTGGAAAAGTTGGACTAAACTGAACAGAAGGTGTAAATAATTGGACGCCTATAGAATGTGAACTGAAACTGAAGATAAAGTTATTACGTACATGCATGGACCAGTAATTAATATCTGTGTGTAAGGCTCCATGAAGTGTACACACACACACACACACACACACACACACACACACACACACACACACACACACTGAATACAATATAACAAAAGGGAATTAGAGAAAAATAACACTGGCATTCATTTAACAAAATCTGCCCCTATAAATGCATGAGCCGTCTTAATTCATACAATACTCTCAAAGAGCTTTAACAGCCACTGTCCAGCATCTACTGCTAAAAAATGTTTGATACATTTTGAACCACAAATGCTGTGAATATATTGAGATATGACACTTAAATGCAGTTTCACAGCTTTTCAGTCCCATCACATTTAGACAACAGGGGATTTGGAGTGAAAGTGGAAACACTATCCTCTTCTACAACATTTATTTCCCAGTAAAAACCCATGTAATTTGACAAATGTCATTGTTTGTCGACACTTGTTTTTATGTTCAAGTATATGATATACTTTACTGAAAATGTCACTGTTCCTTCTGCTTTCTGTTTTTGATCAAATAGAAATTGAATTTAATCTGAGCTTCTATGAACATCTACATGGTCAGTAAAAAATATTGAGGAAAATACTTGATTTTCACTGAAAAATGCTAAATGCATATCATCTTATAAAACAAAAAACAGTGAAAAAAACCACATAGGAAACATCACATGCAGAGAAATATACATTTAGAAGTCAGCATATATGTAGTTCAAGATATTTATTGAGGTTCTTCTCTCTGATATCTATTGAATATTCTCTGAGAGGAATTAGAAATAGTGAGATCAAATCGTGGCAAACTGTGATGAAGGAGCCCCATGACTGCTGGAAGGAAGCTTACATAACACTGGCAGGATCTACCAGAGGCAGAGTCATCTCAGGATGCATTTAGACAGTTGTAGATGGCTCACAGTCAAACATAATTCAGCTCACAATTAACTTACATACAAAAGTCTATTCAGCCACAACGGTTATACAGAATGATGGAACTTTGGAAACACACTGGGGTCATGGGTACGATGGTAAGTGGTCAGCTGAGCAAACTATAAAGCATCTGTCAACAAATCTCTCCAAAAGCAGATTTGGCATGCTGCTTACTACATTACACCCATATGGAGTGTGTGTCTGTGTGTGTTGAGTGGTAGATGTCCGCCTCACCATCAAATATACAATTGTGACTTTTAATCTTCCTTCTTTACTGCCATAGGCTCACATGCAACTATTATTTTTGACTACATATAGAAAAAATAATGTACTATTCACGTAAAAAAAAAAAAAGAAGACATAATCGATGGAGAATATGTTGCATAAATGGTTTGTTTATGAACTCTATGGCCTAAACATTACAGGACAACATACTGATATAATATATATAGTAAATTTTAAAACATACTTCTGCTCCCTCTGGTTTGTTGTTTCTTGTATGATGCAATAAGCAGAAGCCACCAGCAGAGGTCACTTCAGGACTGGTCTAATAACTGAGCCTTATCTGACAGCTGAAGAATGGACACTGTAAATGAAAACCTCATCAGGATCCAGCTTTGAGACTCCAGTAAGTAATCTTCTGGTAACACATTAAAATCTTATCAGCCTCGCACATAATTTACTTTTTTTAATTTATTTTTTTTTTATTGTAAAACCAGATTAATTTTTGATTTGCTAAAAGACCCTAACATCCTGTCAATACTAAGTGCAATACAGGCCAGTGGCCAATCAAAGTTCCTTTCCTCGCACTTTGCACATGCATGTGTTTTTATACATAATTTTTTTCTTTATCTTTATTTTTATTGTTTCACAAAATATATAGATTTATTAGGCTAAATCTGGGACCTCTAGTACCAAATTTTTGCCATCTCTTGTGTAAATGCGGGCAGGTATGACAATAAAAATCCTTGAATCCTTGAATAATCAGTGTTTTTGTCCATGAAATAAACTTGCTTTATGTTCTGTGTGTGTCTACATGCTTCCTCATCATAAACATTCTGAACATGTTTAATAATTAGTTTTATTATATGTGAATCTAGTGAAAAGTAGCCGCTACCTGGTTGAGTGGAGATCCAGCTTAAGAGTAAAGAATATTAAAAGCATGGTGATCTACTGTGTACCTCTTAGACCTGTTCAACTATACATGTTTTTATCTGTGACTTTTCCCTGTGCGTGTTTAATCATCACTCATATGTGATATGATGTTAGATTAGGTCAGAGATTAATGTGATCACATATGGGAACCTAAAGACACTTTATTCTAATGATCTGATGATGCTGATGAAAGCTGAAAATATGACCACTTTTCAATCTTTTGCTGGTTATGTTGTGCACTGGCTAAATATTTTCCCTTTTGAACTAAATAAATGAAAAATCTTAATAAAAGGATGCCCCGCTGAAGGTCTATTACTTTAGCATCTATTACCATTAGCAGTGAAACAAACAGACTTTTTGCAAATGTGTAATTTATTTAGCAAAAAAAAAAAAAAAAAAATAGGGGGCGGGGGGTTGAAAATTGTTCTTCAATATACATGATGGAGGGGGAAAAAATAAAACAATTTCTAAACAAAATTTGTGTGAAAATTTGGTAAGACCTTAAACTACACTTAAACTTATGTGTCTCCCTTCCCTTTCAGTCCATGTTTCACTCTGATGACTGTGTACTGGACAAAACTGACACCACTGAATAACCAACGACACCAGCAACACCATTAAGTCTGATTAAATATCAGCTTGATTCTCCTTTACTGATGCTTTCAATTAATCACGCAAATTAGATGCTATCGACGCACACAGCCTTATTTATGTTACTGCCTTTCTGTTTTGATTACTTTTCAATTGATTGTGTAAGCCTGAAGGTATCAGCATTGAATGACTGTCACACAAGCAGTTGTTGGCTAAATTCATCGCACGCATACACACTTGTAATACTAACCGTATATGTCTTTTGTGTTTGTGTATTGGGTGTGCGTGGGGAAGCGTGGAAGTACTCCGGTCATTTGACTCGATGTGTTTTTTTGGACTCTGGTGTTGTGCGTCTGTGACAAACTTCAGACTCTGTGTGTGTTTATTATGGGTGTGTATGTCACCGGGGTAAACCAGTAGACATATCATGTTGTGATGTGGTGTCAGATGTACTTCTATTGGTGTCCAGTAATAAGAGCTGTCTAGAAAGACTAGAAGTCACAAGACAGGGAACAGGAAAGATGGAGATGGGAGGAAAAGAGCCATAAAACATTTGCAGATTTAAACCTCTATAGTTTTATGGAATAAGTTTGACAAACAGTAAGCCTGTAGAGCCTGTAAATATGAATTACATAACCCAAACCTATTGTCATCATTATTATCATTATGTATTTTTATGCAAAAGTCTTTTAGTATGTTCTGTTTTCTTGTAACATAATGTGTTTGATTCTTGTATTATGAGGTTTTCTTAACTGTAAGCTTTTGTAAGGCAACAAGAAATGCCTTCCTTCTGCACACAAACAGTAATTCAGTTCTCACTACACATCCTCCCAAGCCCCAGTGATGAATTGTTGTCCTCTGTAGGAAATGAGAATTTCACAGCTTGTATGAAAATAATAATAATAGTGTAAAAAAATCAACAACAACTTTCCATCATGCTATTTTCATTTCATTCGTAAAACAAACAAACAAACAAAAAACTCAGCAGGATATAAAAAAATAAATTTCATATGCTAAAAAAAAAAACTAATTGACTATTAAAAAAAAAACAATTTAATGTAATAAACATGCATATGATATTTTATTGATATTTTTCCAACAATTCAGCATGTTTTTGTCAAAGCAATTTATCATGCAGATTTTAAAGTATTTCCAATCTAAAGTGTACCATTCTGACTGATGAAATGATAGGATATAAGGTCATGAATTAAATGGTGAATATGGAAGCTGGGACCATGATACCTGTGGTTATAACTCACCAAAGGGACCACCAGTAAAATAAATAAATAAATAAATAATACAAGAAAAATAATAATAACAGCCTGAAGGAAGTCAGAGAGAGCAGACTTCCACCAACTGTCAGTGGTTTACTCTTATTCTATTATTCTCATCCTGTTAGTTTAACAGACTGTTATATTAATTAATTCATTAGACAGTGTAATTTGTGGGTTTTTTTTGTTTGTTTGTTTTTTATACATGTACCTGTTATGATTACCTTCTAAATTACTTTAGGGTCTCCAATAATAAAACAAAATAAACCAAATTTCCCTTGACCCCTTATATTGGATTTCATCCAGAAAGGGTTCTTTCCTGGTCCAGGCTGAAACCTTCCAAAACAATTTATGAAAATAGGCATAATTGCTTTGGCATAACAATGGTTAGGAAAAGACTGAGGAGCCAAGGACCTCAGCTCAATAATGAAACAAATGTATTTAAAAAAAACCTGTAATACAGCTGACAGAGACTAGGGGTCAGTACAAAGAGCCTTGTCTCCCATTGACTTGCATTTAAATCCTGTCTATAATTAATCAATAGTGAATAATTATAAACCAGGATTTGTTCCAGTCTCGTGTGGTGAATCTGTGGTGATCCAGCTTTAAGCTTTCACGGTTATAAAGGTAGAAGGTGTCTGCCAATACAAGCTTTAACGTGCGCTTTAATGTCAGTCCATGAAATGTCACATTTGAGTTCATTTAACAATAAGACACAACAGCGTCAGCTCCACTGTAGTTGTAATTAAGAGGTTCCACTAACATTCTAAAATTACTTTTTTGGGCAATTCTTGATGAAGTTTACCTTTTTTACCTCGTCAATGTGCTAATACTTAGCATTAGCTCATCTCTGACCCCTTGGGCTCTCATTTGTTCAAATATGGTCAGACAAGCCAACACGGCGACATCCAAATCACAACTATTGGCTTCAAAGCAGTAGATTAGAAACCACAGTTCTGTCCAAAAATTCTATTCATACACATGTGGAAAGGACAGATGGATGAATGGACAAAAGGGGGCGATCACATGACCTCCCTGATAAAGGTTGTCAGCAGGTTATGAAATAACACGGTGAGCTTGTACATCTTTAAAATGTTGGGAAAATGGTGATTTTGTCTGATCCTGCAGGCAGACAGACAGACAGACAGACCTCTACTCTAATTACCCAATAGTCACTTATTCTTATCTTTCTTTTATCGTAGTGTTTTCAGTTTGTTTTCTCTTCTTATCAGTATTCCTAACCTTCTCCCTTGTGTGTTTGTGTAGAATTGACTCAGAATAAAGTCAGTTTCTCAAATTATTTCTCCTCCTCTGCTCTCTCCTCTCCAGACTCTGTCTTCTCTCCCACTCATCCGTCCTTATTTTTGGGCCACTTGCATCACTACTGACATCACATTTTTTTTCTTTTTATATTGATTTCCGGTTTCTAACCTCAGCTCCACTCATTACTGTGCCTTCACAGTCTGTTGACGAAATCAGGTGGATTTTACCCAACTTAAGGGGAAAAAAGGAAAATGAGTCAGGAACACCTCCTGAAACTTAATCCTTCCGGATTTTATTTTTATACACACAGATAAACACAACCTCACCACTTTCTCACAGTTTTATCCCACATGTTTGAGTGACAGATGCTGTGGTGGTGAATCCTACTTTGCCGTGTCATTGTCATTACCTACCCTCTGAGAGATGTGATACGACACCCAGCTGATGGACAATGGCCCCAGAGATAGGGTGTTTATCAGATATCTGGCTGACTATGGTCGTATCTGTTACGGATTACACTTTCGTAATGTTTCCCAAAGTAAAGAAGCTTAAATCCCTTCAAACACACGCTATATCCTTAGCTTTATCCCTGTTTGCAACTCCTGCCATTTGGTGTTTAATGACAAGGAAAAATGGTTAACATTAATGTTGCAGTGGTGAATGCAGCTTGTATGTAAGTGAGTTCAGGGCTATTGGACAGAGGCTATTTACAAAAACTGTAACTCAGCTGGGCTTTAAATTTAAAATGGAGGCTTAGGGTTTCAATCAAGCGCTTACGGAGACATTCAATCAGCAGGAGAATCTGACACGGGTGGGCATGCAACACACACTAGTGTAAATCCACAAACAAGATGGAAAAGTGTCTAGACCAGGGTTATCGTCAACAATAAAAACTACGATTAAAATATTAGCTTGTGTTCAGATAAAAACACAGTAAAATTATCGATATAACATGACAAGTGTTGATGGTTTGGAATTTGTATCATATGGAACCTTATGTAGACACTGGTTTGGGATCATATTTTGTCTGTATTCTTTATTTCCTTTTTCAGCTTCTATCAAACTACCTTCAACTAAACTGAAAAAATAAATACAACCAATAAGAACTCTGATCTAGACACACACTCATACATGTATGCACACACATGTTCTTGGCTCTAATGGACTGAATCATAGAGGCACAGATGACTCCTACCTGTCCAAACACAGAGTCCACTATAGGCAGCAGGTCCACAGGCTCCACCTCCTTCTCCTTCTCCTTCTCCTTTTCCTTCCTCTGTGGACCCTCCATCAGCTCCTCCAGCTTCTCCTCCAGCTCCTCTGCATCTTCTACTGCCGCCATTGGTGGGATCTGAATGGGTTTCTGGCGTCGAGCAGGCTGCGGTGTCGAGGCCTGGGAGTCTCCGCTGACCCCGCTCTGCTCGTTGGTCCTCTTCTTCTGCTTCTGTACCTTCTTCTTGATGGCTGCTTGTACCTTTGAGGGGGCGCAGGGTGAAAGGATTTGAGTCCAACTAATATGACTCTAGCTTAGTCTTATATTCTTCGTGCTGCCTTCAAGACCAGTGAACGCTCTTTAGGTTTTTCACCAGTGCACATGGAGTGTCACATTAAGACACCTGCCCATTTAAAATGCATGGAAAGGAGACACATGTCATCAATGTTGTATTATCTGCCACTTTAGTCATCCACTTTTTTTGAGGATTTTACTTGAATTAGAGACGAAATAATATGACTCATCAAACCTTCAAGGGGCGTTTACACTATTATAGATCACCTGCCCTCTTATAAGACCATTTTTTTTCTCACTTGAGAGCAAATTATTTAGCATCAACTTTAAGTCACCACATTTTAAAAGCACATACATCGTCCCAGATAATAAACACACAAATACTTGGAACACACCTGTTTTGCAGACCTCTCCGGTACTGTGTTCATCCCTACAGCACCACCTCCTCCTGCAGACGGCTCTCGAATGATCATGAACATCTCGGTGTCACAGGCTCACACACACTCTCTCTCTCGCTCTCTCCCTTGCTTGCCCTCCCCCTCCCTCCCCCTCTCTCTTCTCCGCTGTCCTCTTCCTCAGCAGTAGCAGCTTTTTCTTATTATTTTATCCTAAACCTTTCCCCAAAATCTGCAATAGAACTCATAATCTTCTCAGTATTCTTCTAAAACTAAAAAAAAAAAAAAAAAAAGACTTGTATTAAGGTGCCAGTGGGTTTTTTTTTTTCTTATCCAAGTGAAAAAAGAAGGAATCAATGAATCCAAGTAAAAATATTAGCTTGAGTATCCTCCAAAACTTCTTCTTTCCTCCTCTGTTTCATCAAAAATATTTCCTCCGGCTGATTTCCTCAGTGTTGCACCTCGCTTCTGTCCATATCTCTCTCTTCGTGTGTGCAGGTGAGGAGGTTTTTATCATCAGCTGTTGTCTTGGCTCTGGGATTGAGTTCCTGCACCTCTGCCCCCTCTCGCTATCTCTTGGTCCTTTAGGTGACACTCTATACCTCCTGAACTTTACCTCTCTTGCGTTATCTACCTGTAACACATCAACCTCTCTCTCTCCTTCTCTTCCTCCCCTTTTTCCACCTTTTCCTCATCATCACAGGTAAACACGCCTACTGTTGCCTGGGCGCTTTGTTTCTAACGTTCTTGTAAACATTGCCCTTCAATCTTGTCCTTCTCTGCCCTCTTTCACCCATCTTTTCCTGTCCCATCTTTAATTCTTCTCAGAGCAACCCTTCTCTTATCCTTCCATTTTTCTTACCACCCTCATTTCACTCGGACATTAATCCTCGCAGCTCTCCACACATCTCCCATCCCCTTGTCTCTCTCAGCCTACATGCCCTCAAATCCCTTGTCATATTTGGAACCTTCATTGTAACACAAATTGGATCTTTGAAAGAGGTGCCCAGGTCAGCTATTCAATTAGTGTTAGAGAAGATAAAAAATAAAAAAAAAAAAAACAAGAGGGAGGGAGCGATACATCCCCAAAAGCAATGTGTGTCATGAAAAACTGCAATAATGCATCACTTCAGTATTGTACTGCATACATAACCTTATCAAACAAGCATGGATGAGCACACACAGGTGAATGTGTCACAACTGACCACTATTTTTAGACATAGATGCTCACAGCAGCGTGTAAACATCTTAACATGTTACTGTAATATTCGGCTCTATAAAAGTCACACAGCTTTAGTGTAACTAGGAGTATATCAGTCTATAAATCATAGTTTTTGTTTTCCTTCTGCAGTCACAAAAGAGGACAATGGAAGGTATTTGGCCCTGGGCTGATAAAGCATCTCACTTTTCCTCCTATTTTGCCCTTAAATGCCTTCTCTGTCTATCTCTGCCTCTCTTCCTTTCTCTCTCAGCATCTCCTCTTAACCCACATTAAACGTGTCATTCTGAAATGGACCTGGTAGTTTATGTTCTCCAGACATGTGATAATGTATGGTTTGACTTCTCTCCAATTTCTAATGAGGTTTCCATTAATCACTTCACCCCCTGGACTTCAGCCTGTCTTTCTTCAGCCCCTCTCATCATCCCCTCTGCTCATTGATTATTGATGGGGGGGAGAGGCAAATTCCCGGACAGAAGAGAGACGGGAGATCTGTTACAGAAAAGCTAAGTTACACCGAGTTGGGGGTTAAAAAATTGGGGGAGAATTTTTGGAATATAGACAATAAGAGAAGTGTTAGCTGGAATGTGATTAATAGATTATCAGGACAAAAGGAGATGAAAAATGGAAAAGCAAACTTTTTTTGGTGAGAATGATACAAATTCTATGGTGACTTCATCTCTGACTTTTCACCTTGAACAAAGCCTGTTAGAGGGAGTGGCAGCTTAGCAGTAATGTAGAACTGAAGGCTTGTGTTACTACTGCATGTTGATCAGGCTGCAATAATATCTAATTACAGATCAGGACAGTTAGAGGAGAGAAGGGCTAGACTGACATAGACATAACCCTGACAGGTCTCAAGACAGTCTATGGTTAATGTATAGGTAGATGACGCAAAAAGATAAAAGTAGACAGACATGAAAGTTTTATTTGGGTCAGACTAATTCTCATGACTTATTTGTTCGTAATCAAAGTCATTCAAATTGCTCAATGGCAAAAAGGAACTCGTTAACCTTATTTAAGGTTAATGAGCGTTGCCATTGAAAAGTAAAATTTGTTTTTGCTCCTGGTTCCAATGGATAAAAAAGTCCAAGCACATCAGTGGAAATGTAATGAAATGATTAACCTACATATTTACATTTACAGCTGCAGAACATAACATTACAAAGCGACGGGTCTATAAGAATAAGTAAAATAATGGTGGGGATAGTTGACCAAAAAAATGTTATGATAATAAGTTTACACATGATTTGACATCACAATACATGTCAAGTTCTTTCCAGTTTTAAGGCTGGTTTTTAGTTATGTTTGAAAGTTGAAGAAATCAGATCTTTATATGTGGTTTTAAACCATTTAATAATCAGAACATTAAAAAAAATTAAGTACAACAATAAAAATACAATTGTTTCATGTCAAAGCAAGTATGAGTAAAAACAAGATAAAGTTATGTTGTCAAATCAGAGCTGGGTGATATGGGCAAAAAAAAATAAAAATCCCATTATTTTCACAGTGTTTTGGAGGAATTATAATTTTAACAGATTAGGTTCCGGCTACACAAACTAACAACAAAACAAGACTGGAAAATACAACTTGTTTGCTCTAATTTATGCCAGATACAATCATAGAAACACATTCACAACTAAAAGATTACAAGACACATTGGGTTTTCGTTAAGGAGGATGTCTCCATCTCAGATTTGCAGTTTAGACATTTAACATTTTTTAAACCTTAATTGATCAAATCCATTCTATATATTATTCTGCCCTAATTGTGATAACTCTAACTGCTGATCTCAAAGAGAAATGACTATAAAAATTATTTCACAATAATTATTATTATTATTATTTTATGCCCAGTCATAATCACAAACTTCACATTTTAATGCTTAGAGTTTTTGGTGTTACTTTGCATTTTATTAATATATAAGAGATGTTAGGTCAACATCATGTGCCCGACAGCTTTAATAGCTAGGTTTAATAATACAACATATTTTAACAACAAAGTAAAAAAATCAATGTTCTATTTATTTACTGAAGGATTATAGAAAAATATCTCACTTGTTGCTTTTTTTTTCTATCCCTGAGGATGTACTGATGTACCCATCACACTTAAATTTGTGATTAAATTAATTAAGTAATTTCTTTTCTTAGGAATTTATTAGATGAAACCATTAGATTTACAAGTGCTGAGTTAGTCGCCATGTGTTTCATTGTGGCTATTACATACATGAGTCTTATATGAATCTTAAAGTTGTTTATCAGTGTAAATTCTGTTGCAGTTTTGTTGACAATAAGCCAAGAGTACATGGACATCACATGTAACAATGTTATTTTCAGTTGCAGTATTTGTATCTTGATGAGCACTGCATGCAGATTTGACAAGTTTACACAGCAGTGTTTGTCAGGTAAAAAGTGGAAAAGTGTTCTGTATCACATCAAAAAAAAAGCTGAGTATGATGGTGGTGATAATTAAGTTGCATTTTTGTTAGGTGCCTGCGCCATCTGGTGGAGATGAATGGAAATACCCTGATTTGAAGTTTACAGAAATGTGAAATGTAATCAATCATTCATTCATTCATTCTCTGAACCCAGTTTATTCTCACTAGGGTCACTGGAGCCTATCCCAGTTACTTATGGGCAAAATTTCCTCGATAAAATTTAATTTACTGTACAAAAATATTTAATTGATTTGAAGATTATATACCGTATATGTCACAGTACACATACATGTTACTATGTTGTTATTAACACACCGCAGCAAATACAACATGATATTAGCAGTTCGTAAGTGTTATACTTTGGTTACCCTGAAATAAACTCCATCAATATAGAGATCATCAGGTGTCAGTGTCCATAATAGTTTCATCTTTGTATCAACAACAAATGGTTAACACATTAATATACTCAACACATATACAAATATTGTTCATGAAATGAGTCCATGTGAGTTCAGTTCAATAGTTGCATAGATTGAATCTCTTTTTGCTGTTTCTTGAGCGTCCATTATGTAGTTTGACTCTATCCCCAGTGTGGCGTTACTATGGTGAGGGGCTCTCGGTTTTGTCCGTTGATAATCGGCCACGGGTTGAAGTACGGGAAAACTGGCTCCTTGAATTTTGCATCATAGAAGGTGAAGAGGTGGCTCATGTCTCCTGCATCATAAAACGCCACTTCACCACGCCCATAGTCCAAATAGACCCCGACCCTCTTGGGAGGTTTGGATGGATATAACAAGCTATCCTCTGTGTCGGTGCACGCCTCATATTCACTTGCACCGTTACCGTCATCCCTCAGCACCAGGGTCCAGAAACCATCATCAGGACAGAGGCTGATCTCCTCCTTCCTGTTGACGGATGCTGAGGCCACACCTAGACCCCACGCTGTTTTGGAGCCCACCTCCACCTCCCAGTAGTGTCGGCCCGAGGAGAACGCTTCGGAACCAAGCACGATGTTGTAGCGAGTGAAGCGCTCGGGATTGTTGGGTAAGTTGGGCTGGATTTTGCTCACCTGGACACTGGTGTGACATGGAGAAACCCACAGGCAGGGGTAGGCCGTGTCTGGGTCGAGGGTCACCGCTGTGATGGCTGGAAGCGCAGAAATAGTAGAAATAGAGTGAGTGTAACAACAGACGTATGTTTACAGCGAGGAGAAAATCCTTGGCAGTGACCTTCAGTAAGACACTGAATGCCTACCTCATTTAGTGTAAGACGAGCTAGATAAGAGCATCAGCTACAATGGACACAAATAAATTTTAAATGGTTTACTGTGGCAAGATGGATAACTGTGACGCAACCAGATTCAGACCTGTTTGTCAGTCTCTCTGCCCTTGGTTACACCTTCAGGGACATAGTATCACGGCATGTCACTGGCTTTATTTACACTGAGACAAAGCCTTCAATCACCTGACGTCTGCCAAGTGACAAGATGAATAAGTTAAGAGAACAAACCAGCTCATTTTTACAAATCTCTCCGTCTTTGCACGAAAATACACAACAACCAAAATGTCTTCAGAGGATAGTGTGTATGTGCCCTCTGTGGTTTTAAAGCAGCTTTAAAGTCTAACTCATTAGTTACTCATTTTACAAAGTGTCCGCAAAGTGCATAGACATCAGGTTTCTCAACTGGTGAAGAAGTGGAATTCGGAGTTGTTCTGAATTGATGGAGTGTACAAACAAACAAATGCTTTTACGTATTTGCCATCACAAGTTCCAAAGCTTATAACTGAAGAATCACAATCAATGAGTCTGTTTACATTAACTCCAATACTCCAGCCATTGTCTGACTTCTGGTGTTATGACATTATTTAAGTGTTTAGACCGTGAGACAGGTTAGTTTTACCCTACTGATGATGTGTTGTTGCAATAGTAATCCTGCTGTAAACAGGAAAATATGATGTTTTATCAGATAACAGCATTTGAGAAACATGGATTTCTCCCCAATACTCTGATGTCTTCCCGCAAATATACAGGTTAGTCAGACTTATTTCATTCTTTTAGATCTGCACATGTGTAAACACAATTACAATGATAGAAATGGAAGTGACGCAGTCAAACAGAACACAATAGGAAGTATCATCGTTATGTACGTACGTAGTTTTAAAGAAATGTGATAATGAACTAGAACATCTAAACCACGGTTTATTGATTATCACATTTCTTAAGTACATGTAAAGCATCAGATCTGATTGTTACAATTATCTGCTAACTCTCGGTTATTCGATTTTTATGCTCATGAAAACAGGTCATTGTATTTGAAAGGTAACAACATCTAGTTTCAGAAAAAATCCCTTTATAGTATGTGGCTCAAATACAACCTTAACTACATCAGGTTGAATTTAGCAGAAACTGTTTCTTTCTCTCCATTCCTTTTTTTTTTTTTTTTTTTAATAGGAATAGGACCAGTAATAGGACTAAGCTTTCTGAGAAAGTACAGGATGGCTATATTTTTTTTTTAATTAAAGTTGAATTGACCTTTTCAAATGCTTGGTACATGGCAAACTTGATATGTTCCTCCATACAGGAACAGGTAGTTTTTAATTAACAATGAACTGTGACAGACTAAACATAAAAGATCAAAGATAAATGGCAGGCAGCAAATACAAAAGAAGGTGGATACATAATAATATTAACTAATATGTATCTGTATGCACACACACCTGTACATGCACTCATACAATCATACCTATCTACCTTTATGTCATCCAAAAACTTGTCCCAAAAGGTCACCCCATCCCATCTGTCATCACATAACCTACTAAGCATACACTCATAGGACGCAGTTTCAGGATATCTATATTGACAAAAAGTGTTATTGTACTTAACAGAAAATGGCACCTAGATCACTGGCTGGAATAGAGAGGTTAAACGTTACCTGAAGTCAGACCAAGGTTCTAATAGTTTTGGATTTTTCATTATAGTTTAGTTTGATTTAGTTTTGACTTTTTTCCCCCTTTAATTCAGTTAATTTTAATTGGGTTTTTTTTAAGCAGGTTTGCTAGTTTTTATCAGTTTTTTTTCCCTAAATGTTCAGTTTTAGTATTAGTTTTTTTTTTTTCCATATATTTTATCTTCCTTGCGGTTGTATTCAAATAAATCCCATCGCAGACTCTGCTGCTTTCTCCCAGCTGAAGTGTCCATGTTACCAGGTAGAGTTAGAGAAAACAACTCTAAACAACAAGTAGCGAACCGTGAAGTGTCATATGGCACCACTATATAGAAGTGTTCACGCAAAATAAATCTGTTTCATATCAATCTGACATTGACAAAGATGAAAATGAAGGCAATTTTATCCATAATTTCTATATTTTTAAGTTAGTTTTGTAAACACACAATACAGTTTCATTTAGATAGTGTCTTTTCTTTTAATTATAGTTTTTATTTATTTCAGTTAAGTGAAATGTTTTTTTCAATTCTAGTTTGTGTCTTTTCATTAGTTTTTGTTAATATGATAATAACACTGTCAGATTTACTTTGTCAGATGAGTGTAAATATGTACAGTAGGCTGGCTGTTGAAGCATTTGATTAAAATGGGACAGAATAAGTTTACACTGATACTTATGTGGATGACCCTGACTATGTAACACATGACTTTATGCACACTGGTAATAAAAAAAAAAAGATTGGAACCCAAAGAAACAGTTTCCCTAAAACAGCCTGAATTGTAGACTGCACTTATGTTGTATGAAAAACAGAATTAGGCATTTCATTTTCTTCTGATTCATCCGAATGATAAGGACCCATGTGTGATGAATTAGTGTCCTATTAGAGTGACGCGCTCTGAATACAAAGATCAAAATGTTCTGCTTAAAAAGTCACACTGTGATGTGCTTCCTAGTCAGTGCTTCAAAAATAACTTTGCTTGTTCTGAATATTACAGAACTGGGCCACAGCATGACCAATGATGACCACTGATCACTGCGAAATTTCAGCTACATGTCAACAGGTACCAGACTAAAAAAACAGACCATATGATATAATACCATGTAACATTAATGGTTACATGCTGATATGCTGGGTATTGTAATTAAGTACGGGTAAACTTCATGAAACACCTGCATGACAGAATCCTTTTACAGCCTTTGGTGTTAGTGTAACTTTGATCTACCGCCAGGAAAAAAATACATGACACCGCTCACCTGTCACTCAAAGCTGCCGCAACATTAAATACACATACATTTAAGTCCTGAATGGGTGACGGTGGTTATGAACAGGTAAATTAACTATAGAGACCAAAACCATTTTAATATCTGATGTTTACCAGATAAGACAATGCAAAAGACAGAGAAACACAAGTAGGATCCAGGGTGTTGATTCATCGGAAGTCTTGCAAAATCATGAAGCAACAAAGGAAATGTTGTTTTTGCACTGTATTCAGGGGTGTGTGTGTGCAGTTAACTGTACCTGGCTGAAAAACAGAGCACATTTTCCTCCATGTCCTGTACTGCAGAGGGCCCAGGAACTCTCCTGACTCCAGATCCACACCCACCTCTGGGGGGCACTCAAACAGGCTCTCAGCTCTAAAGCACAGAGACAGAGTCAATTTGAGCCAGTACTGGAAAATATTGTTTGATTATTGCCCCGCCCCCATGGATTATGAATTTTTTTGGGGAAAAGTAGGTCAAATTTAACATTTTTTAAAATGCATTTTATTAATCTTTTTTTTCTCCCATTTACTTATAATAGGTGAAATCTCAAATGTCTATAAAAAAAAATCCAATTTGCTTCAAACTTAGCACATATATAGAGGCAACTGATATGCTGAAATCACCACACGCATAGACATGATGACATCAGCTGGATGATGCCAAAATAAGTTACATACATGCAAGGAGCAGGGCTCATTTTACCTGGAACCACCTGTTTATGTATGTATTTATTCATTTTTGTGATTCGTATGATGGGTTAACTTTGTTCACTGATGTGTTTGTTAGATAGAACATTTTACACTGTTCAGCCAAAAAAAAGTCACACATGCAATATTTGAGCTGAAACAGGTTATTTCAGTCTAACTGCAGGAAGTGTCCTCTCATGTCTTTAACGTCTAACAGAATGGACAATGCCAGGACTGATCAGGATCATCAAGTTTGGGACAGAATGGTTCAGGGACAATGAGACATCATTTTCACACATGGTTTAGCCTCCATAAAGTCCAGACTCTA
>JAPSES010000002.1:13644750-13665586 GCA_029822895.1 Maxillicosta whitleyi
GTAAGAATTATGTGGTAAAAAAGATGTGACAGTGAATGTGTCCTGGAATCAAAACTGAAGATGGTGCAGTTAAATATTGCATGTGCAACTTGTTTTTTTGGCCGGGCAGTGTATTTATCCACTGATTACACTGCATAATATAAAAGGTAATGTTGAATACATTTCACTAACTGTTGATATAATGAAATGTCTATAACTATCAGCTGACATGGGCGCACTTTAGCATAGCAACAATAGCTTGCAAATTGCATTGCAACTCAAACTATGTGTCACCAATTTATACAGTTAATCTCCTGAGATGAAATTGTCAGACATAGACTCCAGGTAACATGGTCAGGGTTATTTACTCATGTACATTTGTTTAGCACCCATTAGGCTGTTACCGTATACAAAGGTAAGTGGCTTAACCACAATCATGCCCTAACATCCTGTTATGACCTGATATGTATTTCATTACAGGACAAACAGCTGGCTCACTTGTGACTCATGACAGTTAAACAGCAATCATGCGGAGACACTAGAAGAGGTGACTTGGGGATGATGCAGTTACTCAAGAAGAAATGACTGTAGTCACACAGTTTATCAAACAGTTCCTGATACGTGACAGAATACTCACCCTCCGATGAAATCTTTGATACCCTGGAAAAGAACAGATCAAAACACGTTCATGATGGGAAATGCTGCAGTCTTTGCTGAAACATGCACTTCTTGGTATCTCATCAAAAGCACTGTTGGAACTAATCATTTCTACGTTATAAATTATTCACACTTTTTTTCCCTCACCTTGAGTTGTTCAGGATTTTCTTCCTCTCTCAGTTTTGCACACAGCTCATCAGCTGTTTTTTCCAGCTGACTGATTTGCTCTGTGGCTTTAGTTAAAGCCTCCTCCAGCTGATTCAGTTTCTCCTCTTTCTGCCTCTGCAGTTGTTCCTTTATACGCTGCTCCTCCTGAAGAAGGAACTCCCTCAGACGGCCCAGCTCTGCAGTGACCTGCTCCTCCAGATCTCCTGCTCGCTCCTGAAACACAGAGGGTCAGCAACAACATTAACTAAAAGAAGAGTTAGTGACATGAATAAAAGTATGAATGTGGACATACTTTGGATTATTTACTGCTGATATCAACAAAAAAAATAATAACCCGAGAAAATTATAGCATCAGTAAAATGAAAGATAGTATTTTATTTACAAAATGTTCCAAATTGTCAGGATTTGGTGAAAGACAGAAAGAGAAATTTGCCACAAAAGGCTGCCAAACTTCCTCTCCATCTCGTTCACCCACTTCCTGTCAAACCGACAAAGAAATAGAGAAGTGAAAATCTGTGAGTATGCACATAAACTAGGTCAAAAAGACAGACAGGAAAACATACACGCTGACATGTTAACATAGACAGACAGACAGACAGCTGAAGGCGGAGGCAGATGCATGCTTATCTGTTGCAGCAGAAACGTGTTTATATCTCAGTTGAACAGCCTCAGACAGACCCGCACTGAGGTAAATGCTGTTCTAATGGAAAAAGAGCTAAACTCTGTCAGGTGTTATCTCTTCCTGTGAGAGAAAGTGGCATGTATCCCAACCTTTTATACATACTGTACAATAGTTTGTGTGTGTGTGTGTGAGTGAGAAAGAGAGAGAGAGACACACAGAGAGAGAGAGAGAGAGAGAGAGAGTGCGTGCGTGCGTGCGTACGTGCGTTTTAAAGGCCAAGCCAGAAAGACCTGGAATAATCTAACATCTATTTACTATGAGTTGTATTTCATAACCTATTGTTGCATTTACATGATGTGGGAAACCTCACACCTGAACCACTCTGAGTAATAACCTGTTGTGTCACTGCCAGACATAAGACAACTCATCTGTCTGACAACAGGTAACTGTGGAGGAATGCAGGTGAATGTTGCCTAGCGACCAGAATTTCAGGTTCCATTCAGACATTGTTGTTCGTAAACGCTAAAAAAATATACAGCCCACACAGAGGTGACGAGAAAGTAGGAGCTGCCAGGTATAAGTATGAAATAGAAATAATGGTTTTCATATTTGTTAATATAAGATAATGGGGAAAAAAATACAACCACTTCTTTGTGTGTCCACTTTTTTCTCTCCATTTTATGAAAGAATGTACAGTTCAGTTAGATTTTTAAGGGTCTGTCTCCTTTTTCTTGCCTTTTTTTCCACTGTATGACATGAAGCTTTATTTAACTTACTGCATGCATTTTAAAAACAGGACTTAAAAGAGATGTACAACACAGTGTTAATAATATTTCAACATTATAATATTTCTTCAACCAGATGAGACTTCTCTGTTTTCATTCCTTTAACAGTAAAATGTAAGTCATAAATAATATTTGTCTAATGATATCCAAGAAGCTTATTATGCTGCTGATACTGTTGCAACCGTGAATCAAACAAACACAAGTACCTTCATACCTTAATGAGAAGAATCTTTTCATTTGTTTGCCTTTGGAAAAGGGTGGCTTCTTCTGCCTGTAGCTGAACCCTCTGCAGAGCAACGGACAGCTTATCCTGTTGGAAACAGCAGAAATAGGTGATCACGTGCAGTTACAGTCATGTCCCAGTAAACAACTTATACTTGACTTAAAGAGTTAAATTAACTGGAGCCTGGATCTGAACAACAAGCTTTAATAGGAGTCATATGATGCTCAGTTTTCTCAAACCGGACTCTCTGGCCTACAGAGTCACACTGAAAGGCCTTTCTCGAGCAAATGGATTGTCAACAAGTTAAAAGAGGTCACACTGGTTCTCAGAATTCCTTTAAAACACAGGAATTCAGCCTTTTGGTATGTAAGACTGAGGCAAATAAGGATTTGGTTTTGAAAAGTAACTGCCTCAGGATCTGCTGTCAAAGCCCTGTTTGTTAACAAGAGATCAGACAAAGCAGACTCTAGTTTAATCAAAACATAAGCTTGAGTGACTGAAATATTTCATATGTATTATCATCCAGGAACAAGGAGTGTCATATGACTTGGTGGAGTATGGCACTCCTTAAAACTTCTGTCAAAGTCTATAAGTTTAACTCCTGAACAACTACCAGAGACCAAAAGCATCTACTGATCTAAAGAGTTTAATCCATGTAAATACATGTAAATAATTAAGGTAAAATACAGTTTGTCATCATCATATGTGACCCATGTGGACATTCAGAGGCTCCGTAGTGAATGTGGAAACACTGTCATCTTCTACAACATTGATTCACCAGTAAAAGCCACAGAGTTTGACAAGTGACAGTAGATGGAGACACTTGTTTTATGTTCTGTTAATAATAGATTTTGCTGAATTAGTCAATCTTTCATCAGTTTTTTCTGCTTGGATATAAAAATCTTTGAATTTTCTCTCAGCTTTTATGAGCATCTACATGATCCGTGAATTAAATATAAAAAATACAGGAGTTACAGTGTAAAAGGCAAAATATAAGGATAATATAATAACAAATAATGATAAAGTACTTAATAATAGTTAGATTTAGAGAAAAAGTCATCACAGAAGTAGTCCTGGGGGTTTAATGGTTAACCAGTAGGATTAAAAAAAAAGAAAGTATGGAATTATTTTGAGAAATTAAAATACATTGTCATAGATTTAACTGACAGTTTAATGATAAGCCTGGAGTAAAGTCCAACAATCTGGGCTTCAGAGGGCATATGACAAACTAAAGTAAATACAGAATATGATATAGAGCTAGCCTACTCGGGGGGAAAAAAATGAAGGTCTAACATATTTAAATTATTCTGAGAAAAAAGTTAGAATTCTGACTTTTTTTTTCCTCCTCAGAATTCTGGCTTTAATCATTAATTTTACGTTTATATTTTATTTTATTTTCATTTATATTCTATTGTATACTAGCACCACACCAGGGATTAATAGAGTATATTCTATTCTATTTTTACTTTTTCCTCAGAATAGTAATTTAAAAAAGTATATTAGACCTTAATTTCCCCCTTCCTCTTTCCTAGGCAAAGGCCTGCAGTACCTTGTAGTTCTCAAAGGCCTCGTTGATGGGGATGACATTGTGGGTCTTGTGGTCCCGGGACATGCCACACACCAGGCAGATGGGCAGCTGGTCGTCCTCACAGTACAGCTTCAGCTTCTCCTCATGCTCCTCACACATGTCCATACACATCCGAGGCCAGTGTCCGATGGACGAGGCCACACTGCTCATACTGGACCCGGGCTCGCGTTCCTCCGGTTCCTCGAGCGCACCTTCCGGGTACCAAGCCGTGATCCCCGCGGCAGTGTCCATGGCGCGAGCTCTGCGCACGCTGTCCACGACGTTACACAGCAGAGAGTTGGGTCTCAGTTTACGGGAGCAGGACTTCCTACACTTTGGACAGTTGGACAGCTCGTCAGATTTGGCTTCCCAGCACTGGATGATGCACACCTGGCAGAAGTGGTGTCCGCACTCGAGGATCACCGGGTCCCGGAACAGTTCCAGACACACCGGGCAGGTCAGCTCCGACTGCAGCTCCTCAAGAGTGCTGGACTCCGCCATTCTCATCTGCGGACATAGTCAACGAAAAACTCCAACTAGTCAGAGGACCGGACTGTTCTTCCGTTCACAGACACGGAGGGAGTGGTCTGACACTGTGGCAGCACGGAACATGTTTTCACGGAAGAGACTGGAGGCGTGCAGCGACATGACAGACGTGCAGAAGTCAAGACGAAACCCCGGGACTGCGATTTATCATCACATTTATTATGTTACCAACCAACTGGATTTATTAATGGTCAAATATGACTCACTGACGCTTTCTATACTGTAGGGGTGTCAAACTAATTCTACAGCCTAATAAAATAGGTAGAATAATAATCTGTAAATTAGGTAAATTCCAAACTTTTCTCTATGTTTTAGAGTGAAAAAAGCAAAATTTCATCATGAAAATAATCTGTTCTCTTCCCCAGTATTAATAACTGGAAAGGGGGGATTTAGTTGGAAATAACAAAAAACAAACAAACAAACAAAACTCATATTAACTTAATCCTCAGGAACTATCATTTATTTTACCTATTGTACCTAATGTTCAAATTCAGCCTGCAGTCTGTCTAAACTGGTCATCATTTTCAACACTGTCCATGTATGGATATGGAATTTACCAAACAATATTAATGTGTTAACAATGTACTCAGTGCTGCCCTCTTAGTGAATAAAATATGTAATAACAGACTTACAATCAATTACAATGAGGTGTCTGACTTTACATAATGTATATATCTTACCAATGTAGTCCAGAGGGTAATCAAATAGTCCCATTGATAGAACAAGTATATTGAAGTTACAGGTTTGTCAAAGAATTTAACATTTTTATTACTCTGCTCCAGATGGTGTCATTTTGACCATATTAAAAATTATGGGGGAAAAAAAACAACAACATAGTGTTTCCACTAGATGGTACTGATGTCCCTCACCTTAATCCTGCTAAGCTGAAAAGTAGGTGTTTGGATGTGCGTGTAAGAATTTGACACAAAACAGAACTTAGTAGTGAATACATGTATACATATTTTTTCAGTAATATTTGTAATTAGGTCAGACATAAAAAGCATCTGCAAAGGACTAATGTATGAGAAAAATGTTCATATCATTTCATTTGAACTTCTATCGTTTTTACTTTAGATTATTATTTCAATTATATCATATTTTTATTCATTTATTTGTTTTCCTTATTCCTTTCCTTATTGTAAATTTCTGTTGGATATGAAAATTGTCAAACATTTTATTTGGATTTCTTAATCATATTAACAAAGCCCTTCATGACCGAAGCAGACGAGGAGGAAATGCTGTGTCATCATCATTAAGTGAGCTGTTCCATGTTAACAAAGACATGCAGTAGATGTCCAGTGAGTGTGTGTTCATATTGGATCAAAGAAGTATCGACCTCCACAGAAACATATCCCCCACATTTCAGATGGTCTGCTCTCCTCCTGGACAGACTTTGTTGCTACACCCAGTCCCCACTCTCTGATGATGACTTCCCAGCTGTGGGTCCCTGAGTTCAAGCCCTCAGATCCCAGGACAGAGCAGAAATCAAGTCTTTGTGGATTATCTGGAAGCTTCTGTACTCCTCCTTGTGTCTTTTCATTCAGATCTTCATACAGGATCAGTCCTGAACCAGCAGACTCTGGATCCAAAAGCACTGGAATGGAAGACACCGTGTCCTTCATGATTTTCCAGATGTTGAAGCTCAGACTGCTGAGGTGTTTGGTCGAGTCCATTAGAGCAGTGTTTCCTAACCAGTGTGCCGTGGCACATTAGTGTGCTGTGAAAAGTCATCAGGTGTGCCGTGGAAGATGGTCCAGTTCCATCTGATTGGTTCTGTAAGCCCACAGTGTGATACAGATCCATAAACTGCACACACCAATGATCCAGTCTGTAACAACAGTCTGCTGCTTCTGTTTGATAATAAAAATAAAAGTGAACTGGTTCTGATATGGTGGTTCTATTGATAAAGCCCCCTCAGTGATGCATGGAATAGTGAGTTACCTATGAACCCCAGGTATTGGGTTGAGGCAGGAGGGATATGCATCCCATAATATACAACAATTTACATCAGATTTCAACCCAGGGGCTCAGTCTGAGGCATCGTTGATGCACCCTTCTGAGCTTTATGGGCCAGTTCTATAAATATACTTTTTGTGTCATTTTTATTTGGTGGCGTGCCTTGTGATTTTTCTAATGTCAAATATGTGCCATGGCCCAAAAAAGGTTGGGAAACGCTGCATTAGAGCTCCTGAGCAGAGATGCTGACTGTCCAGCAGGTAGCACTGTTGCAGTGTTTACATTGCAGCCAGGAACAACATTCAACATTCACATAGATTAACACATAGGAACTTTTGTTCCACTCCCAGGATCAAATAAAACAGAGGCACAGAACAACCATAAAATTATATAAGAAGCTAAAAAAAACATTATGCACATACAGACAATATATAACATAAAACCTTATTTAAAAAAAAAACAACAAACCTATGAGAACTGTTTAAAAAAAAACAAACAGGAGACAATAAATAGAAAAATACAGTAAAATAAAATTAATAAAATACAATAAAATACAAAGCACTGCAATAGGGAAGAGGTAGTTGTTTCACACACACACACACACACACACACACACACACACACACACTGTATTGCACTTGCCCTTTTATGTCATGCTGGCCAACAGCCGAACTGTGGCTGTGAAGAAGCTGTTAAAAAATCGTTAGACAACAACTCTCAGCTCCTCCTCTGTGGCTCTAATTGTTTCTGTTTGAGTTGCTATCTTTCTGCTCACCATCTCCATAGTCTCCTTTATCCTCTGACTCTTCTGCTCCTCTTCCTCCATCATAACTCTGATCCTGGCCTCCTCTTCCTCTTGGAGTAATTTGTGAAGTTTCTCAGACTGCTCCTTGATCTGCCTCTGTTTGTCTGGTCTGAGTCTAAATGTGTTCAGCTGCTTGATCAAAGTTTCCTTTAAGTCAATGAAAGAATTTCAGTTTCTTCTGTGAGGATTTGAGGGATTTCTGGAGGTGCTCTCTGTGATCTGGTTGTGATTTTTAGAGGTTTGACAGATGATGCAAACTGGCTGCCGGAGCTCAAGACAGAAGAGTTTAAAGTTCTCCCGGTGTAGACTGGAGACAGTCCCTGAGTCTGTCTGATCTTTTTCCTGTAAGAACCCCTCATATATATTCTTAAAGGGCAGATTCCAAGGCGGATCAATCAGTAAAGGGCTTTCTCTACAAACTGGACATTCCATGAGTGGGTTTTTTGTCCACCACCTCTGCACACATAGTTTACAGAAGCTATGGCTGCAGGACACAACTACAGGATGTCTAACGTTGTCACAACAGAACGAACAGCAGATTCTCCTCTGATACAGTTGGCATTTATTGTGTTCATGAAAATTAATACAAAGCTCTGTCAGTCTGCTGAGTTCATTCAACTTTCTTTTCACTCTGTGCTCTGTTTTTCCACTCATAGGAGTCTGCTACTTTGGTCTGAAGTGGAATCTGTTCATTTTAATATCTGGGTCTTACCTCAACAGGTGAGGGGTGGAGCTTGGACTCGTCATCTCTGTTGAATTGTACTTCAAGAAATGTCCCCTACGTGTTTTGTTCTGTTGACAAATGTGGTTAAAATTTGAAAATGACCTGCATCAACTGCTCAAAGGAGAGTCAGGGATTTTATTCATAAGTTTTGCAGCAATGACAAGTTCATTTATTAATTTATGTTACCTTAAGTGTTGGTTTGGGTTGTTTAAATGTATACTTTGATTTTGCCACAGCACCGCTACATGTGTCCATTTCCCAAATCATGTGTCCATGCTGACTGTAATCTATTACAGGTAACACTCTGATTTATACTTGTCTCTGATACGGCTGTGTATCAACTACAATAATGTGACACCACGGTTGTGAGATGATATACTGTAATAAATAATGATACATAAGGTAAGGTGATATATTGCCTTTTAAAACAAAGAACAATACATTGTCGTACTATAAACAAGACACCAGTATATTCATCATTTTAGTGGTAGCTTCATAATGAAGTAACAGAATAAAAGCAGGGAAATTAATTAGTTGTTTTATTTATTATATTGATGGTAAACTACAAATAAAAGATAATAATGACCTTGATGGATGGACATAGATAATGAAGTAACAAAATAGAAATGTCATTTTCAGTACAGATTATGTCCTGAATGTTCATATAATTTACTGTATATTTGTACCCTCTGTCTTATCACTTTCAGATGATTAAACATGCACAAGGACAAAGTGGCCCAGGGGCATCATCAATGTTCCAACACAATGATTACAAGAGGATGGAACACGATTTAAAAATAATGGACTGCGTCACTTCACCTGCAGATTCAGGTTATGAGAGTTACTTCAAAACATACTTTGTTAATTGTATATAATGACTATAAACACTGCTACTCAGCCCAATTGTTTCATGATCCGAAAAAAAAAACAAAAAAAAAAAAAAACATGTCATATTCATTATTATACATAGTGGATTTAGGGAGGGAGAGAGAGACCATATGAGGGAGGACACTTTTCCTCCTCAATAGAAGAAATGTTCTATATAAAGGAAACCTTTTGGTGAACCTTTTGGAGAAAGTCAGTTTGTGTGAGGCATCATGGTGTGTTTTGAGAAGTGTTTGTCAGTGCGCCGCTGGCTCACCTTTGTTACTGGTCTGGTGGAGTGTCTGTTCTTCACTGGAGCTGTGTTTGGATAGGCCTCATGTATTTATCCTCAAGAAGGAGGGATACTTGAACTAGCTGTGTGTCAACTACACAGAAATCAACATCATGGATGTCAAAAACAAAGAAGTCAATAACGCAGATCTTAGGTCAGTTGGTATCCTCATTTCTTCTACACAGAAATCTGGACCTGTGTAGAATTCTTAATGCTTAATTAATGTCAGTGCAAAATACAATGTGTGTTTAAGTTGTTTTTCTATATAAAAAAAGAAGCCCTCATATTTATTGTCTCTTTAAATTGTCATATATTGTTATTTCCAATAACTCTAATCCTCTTATTTTTCCTCTAACAGATTGCAAGAAACAGGATAAGAGGTTTTCACAAATTTTCACCATTGCTTCCTTTACACTTTCCTTTATACTCTGAACTTCTTCAGTGGTTTTGTGCTTGACAGGTTTGGCACTACAGTGGCTCGGCTCTGTGGAATGTAAGTTAACACACAAACACACACACACACACAATTTTAATGTTACATGCATACTGTATATTGAGTGATGTCTGAATATATGTCAGCTACTTCCGGTAGCCTTCGTCAGACCAACCCATCTAAGCAGCCTATAAGACACGCCCCAGTATAGTAATAATAATGATAATACAACTGTTGTTATTATTATTATTGTTATTATTGTTGTTGTTGTTGTTGTTGTTGTTATCATAGTTCCTTCTTCTCTCAAAAATCTTTATTCTTCTTTGTGGTATTCAGCCAATATTCAGAGCAGCGCCCTCTGGTGAACAAGTTCACAAACACTCATTCCAACACAATGGACACATGGAAATGTAAAGGCAGTTTGAAATGGACAAACCTATTTACGTACCCAAAGCAAGTCAATGGGCCTTAAGGCTGAACCCAAGACCAGACACAGACAGGACGCACATATTCACATATTACATCAAAGTGTGTGTGTGTGTGTGTGTGGGGGGGGGGGGGGCAGGATCTGGAGACAGTCAGCCATAGCAGGATCAGCTCGAAGAGGGAGTGAAACCAGGCTGGTAATGCAGACGAGGCTAAAGAAAACACAAGGCTGCTGGCTGGAACATGTTGAAGCACAAACTGGTCTGGAGCAGAACAGAGATAGCAGAGCTGAGCTTCTGAAGGGTCTTGACTGCTGAAGTGGAAGCAGCTGGGCGGGTCCACACCTGTCTCAGCTCAGATAATCACACAGGGAGAGACTGCAAAGGGAAGAGGTGTGTGTGTGTGTGTGGGGGGGGTGCTCTCTGAGAACCCCCAAGGGCAGATGGGACATATTTCTTCTCTCTCTGGTGGTTCCCTGTAGCTTTGTCAGAAAACAGGAACATATGGAAACGAATAACTATTACTGCAAACTTTTGCTGTTTTTACCATCAACCTAAATCCATTCTTACAATCTGTAAAAAAAAAAAATTGCAACCTTTACACAAATAATATTTTTCTTCATTTCATCAATACGCACCTTTTTTGCTTAACTTAATACACCTAAATTCAATTTGCATTTGCGCTTAGGTAAACCTCCATCTACCTTATTTTTACTCCTATAAAATAAAAAACACAAATCTCAACTGTTTTTATCCCTCGGCCGACATCTGGCTAAAGGCATATTGTAATCATTTTTGTCATCTGTCTGTCCATCTGTCTGTTTGTCTATTGAACGACATAATTGCATTATCTGAAAAATGCATTGAGATATCTGCAACAAATTTATACTGTGGATGCATCTTTCCATAGAGCATAAGCCTATTGAAAATAGGTGACCTTGATCTACATTTTCAAGGTCAAATGGCCTTGTACCTTGTGCAGTTATAATATCTGATTACTTTCAAATATAAATATGTACATAATAAGTTTTACACAAAGACACTCTAATCTTAAATATAGGGCAGTAACTTAGTAGTAACGCTATATTTGGCCAAGGTGTATTAGGGTAAGTGTGCAGAATGTTCATATAGTTAGATAATTTTATAAATGCCCAAAACATTGCATTAGGAAAATAGAAATCAAACTATATCAAATAATCATAAGTAAGTTTTTTTTGTTTTGGTTTTTTTTTTTTAGTATTGGCTACTTTTCACAGTTAAAACAACCATTAGGCTAAGGATTTGTGCTTAAATAAAATTAGGACACCATAGAAAAGCCACACACAGACTGCAACAGAAACCGTGTCCAAAGTCCAACAGTATTCAAAGTGGAAAATGCTAAAATTAGAAATCATTTAAAAAGTTATAGACTGTTCTACAAGTATCATAAAGTTAGCCAGCACAAGACCAAAATAAAGAAAATATAGAATGAAGTGAGTGAATTAGAGTGTTAATGTAGTTTTCCAAAGAGCTTTTCCTCAAATGGCCAGTTTGATATACACTAAACCAGTACAGGTGAGGAAGTCACTTCACTGCCCCACAGGAAAGACATATTCGTGTGTGTGTGTGTGTGTGTGTGTGTGTGTGTGTGTGTGTGTTTAAGTTGTTCCTATAATTTTATCATCTTTGCTTGTGTTCCTCTGCAGTGGGTCACTACAACACTGTGTGTGAACAGCCTCATCATGTACAGAAACAAATATAAATGTTGTGCTGCAGATAATAAACGAATCACAAAATTAAGGTAAGAAAATATATTTTCTACACCTGAGCAAGGAGATGGAAATTAACAAGATCTGCTTCAGATGCTTTCTATTGTTGCATCTTTTTTGTAAAAAGAAAAAAAAAAAGAAAAAAAAATATATACATGTATAAATTAGTGAAATGTGGTGCAGCATTTAGTCATATTAAAAGCTATAGGCCCTGAATTCCATCCTTGTCGACATATTATTATTCTAGAACTTTAGAGAGACTTGCTTTGCTTTGTAACTGTGTGTTTGCAAGAGAGACTGAATATGTTCTCTCTTTTTGACAGTTCTGTCATGTGCATTGTTCTTACTTTGTGCCACCATCCTCAGGCTGTGTTTGTTTTGCTGCAGTATCTGTGCTTAACTCTGGGGAAGACATTTTGGTGGAGACTTTTTAGATGCACACACATTTTTTTTTATAACTCATAACTTACTTAAAATCACAAAACACACTTCACAACCTTTGAGTCGAGAGCACAAATCAAAGAAGAAGAACAGAAACTAGCTGACACAGAGACAGGCTCAACGGTTGTCTACGATGTGGAAATGAAAAATAAGGTTACAACTTATATCCAGTTACAACAAATACAATTTTTTACTCATTCAAACTCGTCCAAAAAGGCTTACTCATAATAATCTGTTTCTGGGTCTGTGTAGTATTGTCAGTCTGATGCTGAGTGTTGTGTCACTCTGTGCTCAGTAGATGGCAGTAATGAACATTTTACATTCTAAGTGTTAAGTTAAAGCCCTTCAAATATATGTATATATGAATATAATATATCTTTTTCATTTAGCTGGCAACGAAAATCAGTTTTTTGTGGGGGTGCTTAACTGGAAGTTGGTTCATAAACAGACACTATAATAGGACAATATATTAGAATATAAAATAATATGATATAATAATAAATATGTAGTAACTATAATAGTACTGTGTGTCATATATTAGGATCAGTAAATGTAGAGACTGAATATCTCTGTGGGGTTAATAAAGCAAGTTAACCTTTAGCCTTCAATGCAACAATAACATAAAAAAGCAGTGCTTCTTAACCCAGACACACTTATTATATTACTAGTCTAGCTCTTCCTGTATCAGTTATGAAACTATTTATAACTTATTTGGAAAATGATAACAGATTTCCCAGCAATACTTCAAAAACAAAACTGAATACAAGGCCACAGACAGTGAAATAATGGAAGTCTCGAGTGAAGGTTTTCTCTTCCTAAAATGTGTTGGTTTTCAGAACATGTAGAGTTTTGATGAGAAAAGAAAAGAGCTCATGACAAAACAGACAGAAATGAGCTGAAGAAGCCAAGAAGAGTATGTTTTATGATTTTAACTTGTGCCATGAATAACTGACGAACCTCCCAAACCCAGGACAGAATACATGAAAAAACTAATGATCATCAAATAAAGTAAAGACGTGTTTGATTGTAAGCCACACATAGACACTGCATCAAACAGGACAAGCACATCCAAAATGTCTAAATCTCCAGTGTTATACAACTTTGTCTTGGACTAAATTTTAAATAACTGGGACTCTGCTCATAAGGTCAAGTCATTTGTCTTATCAGCTTGAAGCATTTTAATCTGCAGTAGACTTGGGGTTGTTTTATGACCATCATGTTATTTTAATGTGTTTCTTTAATGGCTGAATTTTTATTTGTATTTTATTGTACTTGTAGTTATCTGTATTTAATTAATCCTTTGTATAGCACTTTGTATGTCTGTGAAAGGTGCTATATAAATAAACTTTACTTGAACCTAAAGGAGTAATTTCAAACACAAGACTCCATCCGGCAGTATTTACCCTAAATTTTTTGGTCTTTGCTTCTTAAATACAATCTAAATGTGTCACCTGTAACCTGATGATGATTTGACTGAATTAGTCTGGTATAAAAAGGATCACATCTGTTAAAAATATAACCATAAGATAGCGTAGATAAAATAAATGGTCTTAGTTTAGAGTTTATTGTGCAGATTTGTGATCCAAATATTTCCTTGAAGTCTGCCTGCTGGTAAACTGGGGAAGTTGACAGTATCGATATAGGAGGGAACTTTTGTAACATCTCCTTAATTCAGACGCTGAACGGACACAGACGAGACTTGGGTTTTATTTAGATGCAGAGGAAGTTTGCGTCCACTTGTATGTTGGGACGTACATAAAAGCAGCCTGCTGCTCTGCTCTGCACAGTGTCATTCAGGATGTCGGTTCTATTCTTTGGCTTCCTGATCGTTCTTTTACACTGCTTTGGTAGCCTGGTCCATGGAGAGATTAGCCATGACTTCTCCAAATGCCGTGATTTCTTTTTTCAGGAAACTCCACCAAAGGGTTTTGATGCAGCAGGATACCAGCCAATATGTCAGCGCTACAAAAACCAGTACCACTTTGCCAGCCTGTATCATCGCCAGCATCGTGCACCAGTGTATTCTGCATACATTCTTAGACCTGCAGATGGCAAGAGGCCAAATTCCACTTGGATGTATGAACCACAGGTTAGTACAAAAACAGTGTTTCATTTAAAGAATAATTATACTCAGTATAATTTTACAATTTCAGATGTGGGATTCTTTTAAAAATCCTGTATTTATATATGGTTATTCATTAGCCTAGTTCCTTTGGTTCTGGTATATTTTTGTGAAGAGCTTCTGTGCAGAGAAAATGTCTCCAGATGTAGATGGTAATTCTACATTTGTATGTTACTCGTATCATGGGACTGTGAAGTTTCTGAGTAATGTATTTGTGGTCAATGTGTTAATGGTGTAAGGAGTTTTTGTACAAGACACTCCTAAAATATATACTAATATTTTCTTTTCGTTTGTCCATTATCACAGAAAGTGAAAGTTGCATGTTATTCTGTTTTATTTTTATGACACAAGCTACATGAGCTGTTTAGTCACACTGTTTAACATAGTTTGACACAATTATTTTGTGACAACTTCTAATTTATCTGTACATTCATCTTTCCTAAGTGAGTTATCACCCTTTATTATGACATCCTGTGCATGTTGCATTTTTCAGTGAAAATCATGTATTTTCCTCTATTTAATTCACTGATCGTGTAGATTTTCATAGAAGTTGAGAGTGAATTCAAAGGTAATTATATCAGGTCAGAGAAAACTGAAGGCAAAGTAAAATTTTCAGCTAATATTTCATTAACTGAATATAAAAATAAGTGTGTGCAACCACTGTCATTTGTCAAACTACAATGGTTTTTACTGGTGAATCAATGCTGCAGAAGATTACATTGTTTCAATGTGGACTATGGAGCCTCTGACTGTCCAAGTAAAATATATCTAATGCTACAGAAACACTGACAGACTGCATTTTACCTGAATTATTTTAATGTATTGATAGGATTTAGTTCAAAAGTTATAAAACATTTTAGATCAGTGGATGCTTTTGATTGGTTTAGGTCTTTGAAGGGTTCAACTGACACAGTAAAGCTCTAACCCAGACATTGGAAGTGTCAAAACAGTTTGTTGTAGCTTCTAAAATGTGACTTTGTCATCTCTGTCTCTGTCTAATTATTAAGTTGGCATTTTCTCGTGCTGATCCAGAGATGAAACCATTCAGAAGTACCGTTGACCAAAATGTGATTGAGAACCAGGCCGTGCTACAGGACTACAAGAAGTCCAACTACACTAGAGGCCATCTCAATCCCAGCATGCATCAGGGCACAAAAGAAAACCGTGAGGCCACCTTCACCCTGACAAACATTGTCCCTCAGCGAGCAGGTTCCAACTCAGGTCCCTGGAATAAATTTGAGAATGAGGTTTTAAAAAGATTCAAGAACGTCTGCAGGGGGCAGATGTTTGTGGTCACCGGGGCTCTGCCTTATGCATCTGGAACACACTGGATCAAGAACAGGGTGGTAATCCCTGAGTACATATGGTCTGCCTACTGCTGCCCATCATACAACACCAGCCTGTCTTCGTCTGTGTTTTTCCCCACATACGCTGCAATGGGAAGAAACGACCCTAACAGTGGAGAAGACATTGTACCTGTTAATGTCAAGGCAAAGCGCTCAGTTTGGGGCTACGATGTGAGACACATGTCTGTAGGAACACTGGAGGGTATCCTGACTAAAAGACTGGCCATGCCCATCAGTCTGTTTCATGAACACTGTCAATAGCAAGTTTACAGGTTCACACTTAAATCACATTTTACCTTATTGAGGTTTAGAACCGAACCCAAACACCCTCTCCATTTACTTTCTCTGTGTACTAAACATATCATCAATGCCATGGTTTTAAAAATAAAACTATAATATGGCTTTAACATTTCTGGTGAGTAGAAGAAAATGTATATATTGCTAAGTATTAAAAAGTAACCTCAAGTTTTGTTCAAAAAGGGTGTTTTATGTAGCCTCTGTTATAGAAATACCACCCATAGTTTTTGTCAATTAAAAATAATGTATCATCAATGAAATTTTGTCTGAAATAAAGTCTGCCCGTCAAACTTGTCTTTGTATCTCCTTTTCCTTAATACATGACATTCACAGCCAACCTGCAGCCTTATTATATAGGATGTTTCAAAAAAGTTGTGAATATATACAACAATACACTGCTTTGGATCTGGCCATACAAAGTTAGTAGAGCATATCTGATGTTTTTACTACACATATATGTGTTTAATTCAAAGACACTATAGAGAAATAATCCGTAGTCTAGGCTGAATGGAGAATAGTTTTTTTTTGTTTTTTTTGAGAGGAAGATTTTTTTTTTAACAAAACATGACACATGGAACGTGGCAGTTATTGGATATGTGGTTTGACGATTACTGTTCTGAAATTAAGAATTCCCATCATGCTGCTGTGAGAGGAAATTACGCCCAAAGTGGGAAAAACTTAAAATAGACTACAAGTGAAATAGACATCAGTGTCAGATCTGGAGAAAATTCTAAAACAAAGGCTGAAAAAAAAAAAAAAAAACTTGAAAAATCAGTTTAAGAAAAGCAGAGGCTTTAGGCTCTAGTTTGAACTTCCTTTTCCTATCAATTTATCTTTGAAAGTAAAGATTTTAGACATTAAGCACTTTAATGCCCATGAAGGTCTACATTTTCCATTCATTTGGATACATTTTTGTCAATGTCAGTGTCATGCTTGTAACATAAATCCCATGATCTTCAAATAAAACTGAAGGAATCTTCTGGTTTCTGGAAATATTTATTTCTTAACAATATGACCAAAACACAAACATACAAAACACCATGTTGTCAATATCATCAAAAACAAGGCCATCAGTTTAAGCATGACTGAATGAATTATAAAAACATACAAATGTCCATTTTACTGAGCATCATAAATAAGTTTTATACATACAAATGAGAAAAAAATTAAAATGGTTGAATGTCTGAGACTTGATTCTGATTCTCCTGATTCACTTCCTACAGAGAAACCAAAAAGTAGGATAAAATTATCCACATCCACCTACTTCTTTATCTTCAGTAAACCTCTCATCCTGTGTAAAGGCAATTCCAAATACATGGTTCAAAGACACAGATCCATCACATTCACCACATTAACCACATTCAAATGAGACCTGCCATTTTCCTTTTTTAATCGCATATTTCAAGCAGACGCTCTAAAAACACTGGTGGTTTTTCAGTTGCTCCACATCACTAAAACTCCTCGAACAGTTGGAGCACTGAAGCGCTGCCTTTTCACTGTTGTGTATCAGCTGGTGTCTCTTTAAATACTCCACACGACTGAACCGTTTTCCACAGGCGTCACATCCGTATGGGCGTTCGCCTGTGTGGATCCGCTGGTGCCGTTCTAAGTTTCCTAAACGGCTGAAGCTGCGGCCACACTGCGGGCACTGGTGCGGCCTCTCACCTGTGTGCACCAGGTGATGGCGTTCTAGTGAGCGCGAGTGTGTGAAGCGCTTCCCACAGATTTCGCAGCAGTGCGGTCTTTCTGCGGCACAGGCACACTCATGGTTCTTAAGCGCCCAGGCATGGCTGAATGTGTTGCCACAGGATGCACAGGGGAAAAGGCTGTGCTCCGCTCCACTGCTTTGTAAATGGGCACCACCTAGTGGACAGGGATGCTCGTCCAGCTCAGCTTCTGAAGTGAAACCTCCTCCGCACTGAGGACAGAAGTGAAGCAGATCACCACCACCCTCTTCCTCTCCTCCACTCTCCCCAACACTTCCTGGTGTAGACAGATGGGGAAGGTGCTCCGACTCTCCCTGCTCACTCATGTCTTCCGCAGCCACGGCTCCACCTGAGTCACCTTCCCTCATCCTCTTCAACCAACCTGCCCTCATCTCCACTCCCTCGACAACTCCAGTCATAGGATCATCCTTCACTCTAGCTTGTCCTATCTGGTCTTCTCTCTGCAATGTGGGCGGTTCAGGCTCAAGCTCCCCATCCTGCTCCATTCCATCTAGACCGATGTATTTGGGGGCCAGGCCAATTTCACTGCCTTGTGCTGTCACAGAGTCAGGGCTGACAGGACGTGAAGACTTCATAGCGGCCTGCTCTCGACCTCTTTCAGCCCTGAGAGCTGATTCCAAACCCCTCAGCTCCTCCACAGTCATGCCGCCCTCCGATCGCTCTCCTGAACCCTCCTCCCAGTCCTCCTCTTCTTCTTTTTCCCCTGGATGAAGGGTTGGTGGCTGGTCTGATAGTTCACCTGAGACCAAGGAGAAGACGTGAAGAAAAGATCTGACATGAAGAAATAGTTCCACTTTCAAACTAACACTATCCGAAAAGTTTACAATCTTCCCCTCCCTCAATCAGTGCTGTCTGCTCCAGGGTCATTACCTTCACTTTGGGCTCTGGAGCCACAGTGGAGGTTCTGGTTGGGCGGATCCATCTTTAAAGCCTCCTTGATTAACTGCAGAGAGGCAGGTTGATAGCCCTCCATTTGAGGGTACTGCAACGATAAGCACAGATGGTTATAGGACAAACAACTGAAACTGAATGGGATATTATACAACCCAAATCAGAAATAAGTTAAGGCATGTGGACAGGACATTGCACAAAAATCAGAAAGCACTGACTCATACATGTCCTTTGGCCTGTATTTCATTGTGTACAGCATGAAGACAAGACGTTTAATCTTGCTGATGTGAATTTCTATGTAACAACATGTCCAGATCTACCAGTCAGGCCAGCATGAATCCAAAATAAAGTTGGGATACTTTATTTATGAGGAAAAACTATGATGATGTGATTTCAACAAGATGAAGATTTGGTGCAAGAGCAACATTCCAAAAAGGCCTACTTCCCAAGGAGCACAGATGGGCTGAAAAATCAAGATTTACCCACAAATTTGTTAGAAAATTATTAAAAGATTAAAGGAAGGGATTTGGATATTTCATCCTGTACGGCACATAATTAAGATGTTAAAAGAATCTGCAAGAATTTCTCTTTGTAAAAGGCAAGGGTACAAGCCTGGGCAGAATGCCTGTGATTTCCAATCACTCAGATGTCGTTGCATCACAAACTGGCATTATGCAGAATCTGGCCAAAAAAAAAAAAAATGAAAAAATAAGTCCCCACCCATATTTAACCAAGAAAATAGATAAAGAAGTAAGAGTGTTCCAATGGGTAATTATTGCATGATTAATATATTTCAGGCGCAACAAGTTTTTTAATGCCAACTGATGCAGTCAGTAGGTTCCTTCTTTCATGAACAACCATCTCTTTACTAGAGGGCATAAAGATTGGAAAATGTCAGGATTCATCAGGCTCATTGAGCTTGTGAAAGACTAGTTCCTGGAGCAAAAGACATTATTTTTACCCAGTTTGGCCATCAGAGTCCAGACCTCAACCCCATTAAGAGTGTTTGGGATAGGCTGGAGGTGACTTCACGCAGCAATCTGACTCCCTCAACATCAATACCACATTTTCTTGAAAAATGAATACAAGACTGGATGGAAATAAATGTTGGGACATTTACCGGCGAAATGCAAAATCACTGCATAGCATAAACCATGTCACAGTGAAAGACAAATAAACAAAAACTTTAATATGCAATAAGGAGCCTTATATTAACAGTGGGCAGAGGTACAGTTGAATTCTCAAGGCTTATGATGAACCACATTATATGTTTCCACTATGTAATGAATTGTTTCTAATTTGCTACTATATAAACAGAGGGTGTTTTTCAAAATCTGCTTAATGTAGAACACATACAGGCATGGCCCGTGTCATGAACATTGCACAAATCCAAGAGAGAATCATTAGATTTGCATTTTATTATCCATTAAAAATATTTTTAAATTATTTGACAGGAAAGCTAATAAGTTCATGGTTTGAGTATTCAAATGCAGAGGGAAAGTGAAGCGTGAATTTCTGCCCTGCCACTTGGTCACGTGGTGGAAGAGCAAACAGCTTTTCACCATACCAGCAGTATTTCTACCTAAAACCTTGCAGCACTTGAGATGTGGAGAGCCCAATTCAACAGGCTCCTCTGGAAGCTAAATATCAAATCAATAGCCTTCCCTTCATCCACTCTGCAGTGATTTGATGGCTGAAAAACACAAGCAAAACAGTCTTTATCCTCTCCCTTTTTTGTGTCTATGTTCTTCTTCACTCTATATGAAGCTGCTGTGCAGTGCAGAGATGCTGTGCCACTTTCTCCTCCTACTCCTCCTCCTCCTCCTCTGAGAAAGCCTGTCTCCCTCACCTCCTCTTTGATGTTGGCCGTCTCCTCCCCCTCACCGCTGAGGCTGCCCTCCCCTTCCTCGTCCTCCACCATCCCTCCCTCATCCTCGTCATCCCCGGGGAACTGGATGAGGTACATCTCCCTGGCCTCCTTCCCCCCTCTTCCTCCTGCTCCTGCTACCATCCCCACAGCTCCTCCAGTTCCTCCGCCTCCCCCACCACCGCCGCCTCCTCCTCCTTCCTCCCACACACCTCCAGGCCAACCTTTGGCTGCTGCCGGGCCCCTCTTTGACTTGCCTCCTGTGAAGAAGAAGAAGAAGAAGAGGAAAGGAAGGGTGGGAGGGAGGTGAGAAAAGAAGGAGAACAAGTAAGGGAGGGTGGTGGTGGTGGG